>CM021753.1:359555-615564 GCA_011075105.1 Heteronetta atricapilla | reverse complement strand
GGCAGCGCTCCGGCCCGGCCTGCCCTCGCTGCCCCGCGCTGCCCTGCCCGGCCCGGCCCGGCCCTGCCCGCCCGGCCCCGCCGACACCTGTTGGTGCCCGCCGGGGCCCCGGCCCCGCTCCGCTCCTGCCCCGGGCCGCGGGGGCCGCGGTGCCCTTGGCAGGCCCGGGGGGCTCCGTGCCGGGGCCGGCTGCCCGCGGAGCAGCCCCAGGGGCTCGAGGCTTTGTTGCGCCCTGAGCTGGCTCTGGGAAGGGCTGGACGAGGGGGCCCCGTAAGTGCGGGGGGATTGGGGTCCCGAGCTCTTCCCGCAGCGCTCTGCGATGCCTTGCGTCGTCCCCCAAAGGCCCGCGAGCGCTTTCAGCAGACTGCCTGAGCCCCTCGCCTTCCCTGGTGCTGTGTGCTGCCTACTGACACCCCGTGTATGGAAAGGGAGCAGGGACCCGGGGCCGTGCTGCCCGAGGTGCCGCAGGCTCCCGCTGCCAGCCTGCGGTGCCGCCTGCCCCTGGCCGCGAGCCCTGGAGGACAGCAGTGAGCCTGCGGCGCGGAGATGGACGAGGACAGAGCTGGGAGCAGGAGCGGGCATCGCTCACAAACCTGCCTCTGGGACGCTGCTGCCGAGGGGTGAAGGGCAGTCCCAGGGACTGGCCAGACATCCCCCAGTGACTGCCCCCGGGGAACATCTGCTTCTTCTTCATAGCCCCACTGAACCGAGGGTTTGAGCGGAGCTGGGAGTCGAGCAAAATTGAGGTTTTCATGCATATTAAGATGTTTAAAAATAAATACGATGTCAGGCTGGCTGCTGCCGCACGTTGTTCAGGTTCAATCCACACACTCTTTGAAGCTCCTGTGTGTGTAAAACCGTGGCAGCAGTTTGGAGTCTTGATGACTGAAGGTAGAGATAATAAATCCAAGTCCGTGGCCTGTGTTTTGGATGTGTGCAGCAACACTGGCTTTGGTCTTGGCCGTTTTAGGTTCAGTAGCTCTATACTAAACTTCATTATCTCAGTGGATAAAATAAGAATGTGGAGACCCAGCTCCAGGGAACCCAGCTTTGATTTTTGGCTCCATTTCTGTTTACTGTTGTTGTTTATAGTAAACACTGTGCTCTGAGTGGCTGAGAGCAGCCATGTGGCAGCTCCTCTCCAGCAGCCAGTAATGTTGGGGAAAACGCTCTCCCGGATCAGTTCAATTGCCGGAGTAACGGCGCGCGGCTGGCTGTGCCGAGCTGCTGGCAGAGGGACAGCCGCCTCCTCTCTGCCGGCCTCTTCCCTTTCAGATGTTGCTCTCGGACTTTAGCTGCCCAGGGCGAGGTGTCCCAGCACACCTTCTGGAAACGTTTGGCGTACAGGGTGATAGCTTCGTGCCCCCCGTGCGCTTCAGAGCTGTCACCGGCAGCGGCTGGTGGCTCGGCGCTGCTGAAGGGAACGGAGCCCAGCCTGTGGGCAGCCGGCGCTCGGGACGAGCTGCTGCGAGGGTCTGCGCTGCGTGCCTGGGTAGTTCAGGGTCTGCCCAGCAGATGGTATGAAAATGCAGACAGCAAAAGGGGAGGCTCTTACGGTGGGCGAGGTGGAAATACACACGGCTGTGCTATTTGAGATCGTCATGTTAGTAAAGGTTGAAGTGTGATTTTGAGAGACAGACATTGACCCAAGGTGCTCCTGCTTTAGCATTTGCATCTTAGGAAATGACAAATCTGTGTCTTGATAATCCGCTTTTTAGTCAAACATTTGGTATTAAATAAATCAGGTGATTAGCTAATTAAAAGAAAGTAAATGTAGCATCTAGAGCAGACACGTGAGTGGCATCCCTGCAAGTTCTGAGCCTCAGTTCAGGTCAGTCCGTCTCCTCCACCTTCTTCTTCCCATGTGTAAAATTTTAGCAATATTTAACTCTGAGTCACTTGCCTGGAAACTTGATGAATTTTGCAGCACATTTGGTGTCTTTAAAAGAAAGATGATGTTAGGGTATAAAATGCTGGTATTATTTATCAACTGGCTGTATTTCAAACTAGGGTGTCAGTGCTCCAGGGGTTGTGTCCTCGCCTTATATTTAATTTAAAGGAATCCATAACGCTTTGTGTCGTAGCCTCAGGCACAGTGTGCCCAGAGAGGACCTCAGGGGATCACGTAGTTGTTTCCCAGCCCAGAGTAAGATCAGGTATACATCTAAAACCCCTCCTGATTAACGTTTCTTCCTTTAAGGCTTTTCCTGCTGGCCGTTGCACATCTGTACAGGTGCAGCACTCAAGCATCCTTGCTATTAGAGAGATTTTGATGCTGTTTAAGATAAATCTCCGTATTGTACTTTAAGCCTGTTCCTGCTTTTATGATCAGCAGGGCACATGGAGAACGCTGTACTCCCAACATCTCTCCAGCTATATTCGAAGTATTCAAAGACTTTGCTCTCTCTTCCTAAGCTGATGGAGCTCCCTTTCTGTTCTCTTTTCATATGGGCTTGTTTGCTGCTCTGCTGCTCTCTGCCCTCTGCACTCCGCTGTCGATCCACGCTTTTATGATGCCGTGGTCAGGCTGGGCTTAGCAGGACTGTATTAGCTGAGCTTCTGTGGAGCAGTAATAACGAGTGGGCCCAAACGATCGCATTTCAGGTATGTCTAAGTACCAGTACATGCAAAAGGAAGGCAGATCAGACGTTTGCATATTTGCACGTTGAACTGTGCCGTTTGCGGCAAAAGACTTGGCTTGCTCTGCAAACTCCTATTTGCAAAATCCAGAGCAGCATGCTAGCAGTGTGGGCTCAGTGCTGGTGTAAGTTAAAACTTGGCATGTTTGGTTCCCTTAAAGCCATTAAGCTTCATCTAGCCCCCTGTCTCTCTTTTTTCTTGACTGAAACTGAAATTCAGTTTGCAATGGGATAAACAGATTTTGAGTCCTTGAGTTGCCCAGTTCTGTTTAAAAGCTTTCCCCATAAGATGACCGGGAGAGGTCCATGGGAAATGAAGCAAGATGCACTGAGGACAGAGTAACTGCAGCTCCCACCTTCATTTGCAAGGTTGTTAATCTCCTACATAAGTCAGAAACATCTCAAGGTAAAAAACATCCCCAGAAGAAGTCTCTGGGTGCAATGAGGCTGTAACTCCGACCAGCCTCCTTCGCCCCTGCCATACACCCTGGTGCAGCGTGCGCACTCCAAGCCATGGGACGTGAGCAATGTTTTATCCCAGCGATGGCAGGACCCAGTTCTGAAGGCAAGGTGTTGTGTTTTTTAATGTACTCATAAAGAATTCGTTTCTTTCCAAGCTTGAAAAATATCTCACTGTGAAGACTTCCCTAAACTCTTGCTCAGTGTTTGAAGTGATAACGCTAATGCGAAAGTAGCAGGACGCACGTGAGGTCTTCTGTGTCTTTATCACCAGTTTTTGCTTGGCTTGTTCATGGATCAAAGGAGACTCGTTCGTGTCTAGTGGCCTGAGCTGGCAGTGTCAAGCCGCTGAAGTGTCACCAAGCTGGAGGAGAGTTCAGAGCAGAGGCATCGCTGCTGCCTGGCTTGTGCTGAAGATTTTAATTCCCAGCGATCTCTCTCTGCCTTAAATTACTTTAAAAGAACAGCACAGTGCTGAGCTTTTTTACAAAGGTTTCTGACAGATGACCTCTGGCAGATTTAGATGCCGTGATACATGGCACTGCAGCCAGCAGGGTTCCTTCAGACACCTACCAAATGTTTCTGTGGCTGTAACAGGGATCTGAGCAGAACTTGTGCCTCAGCTCTCCTTTCGCATAGTCTTGCGGTTTAATGCAGACTCATCCTGAGCAAAAGTTCAAGAATTTGGCTGTGAATGGAAGGAAAAGATGACCATCGTGTTCTGCTGCCTCTGCTGTTGGCATGGCAGCCTCATCCCAGAGGCCACGCGGATGGGTGACGTCCTGCAGTGCCGCGGGTGAGCCCAGCGGACCTTTTCTTCCTGAGATCTGACTTCATCGGGGGTGGGAAGCTGTCCTTGCGGCTCCCCTGTCTGGCTGGAAGCTGCTCGGTGGTGGTGGGGAGGCTGGAGCTGAGGCAAAACGGCCATTGCCAGCGCGAGGGAGCTGGCGTGACAGTTCAGCACAGGGCTCGTTGTTTTCCCTGGCACTGTGCTTGCGCCTCTGAAATGCATACATCGTGCTCCATTTCTCGCTCAGAAGTTTTTCTGTGTGTGTGTTGTAAATCAAACGGTATTAGCACCAGCCAGAAGCCCACCTCCTCCTGGAGATACCTCCCCCAGCTGGTGTGCTCCCAGTTACCCGGCTGCAGCTGTGTGTTCCAGGCTGACACAATGCGAACAGCCCAGAAACCTCCCCGCAGCTTGGTTTTGTTTTTAACAACGGAAACCGTAGGAGTAGATGCCAGTGGAAATTTGTGAAGCGCCGCTTTTGCCCATTGAGAAAAAGACAGCTTCTCCCCTCCCTCAGCCCTGCCAGTGTTGTGCCCGTGGCTCCCTTCCTCGTCCAGGGAGCGAGGCTGGTCCTGGCGTTGCGGGAGCTGCGCTTCGTGCAGTTCGGCCGGGCACGCTGAGGGTGGACGTGGAGCAACGCCTCTGGCTTCCCTCCGCGTGCTGCTGACGTTTGGCTCTGGGGAAAGGTCCTGCTGCAAAGAACAGCTGCTTTCCAGCAAGCACTGCATCCCCACAGGAGCTGCAGCAGGAGGCTTGTGCTGTTTCTCTCCGTTCAGTGTTCGTGGGGTGCTGTGCAGGTCAGAAAACTGGCGTCACTCCAGCCCAGCACCGATGGGCACGGTGTCAGCGGTGCCGTTTCGGATGCAGCTCGCGGCTGCCTTGTACGCTGCCTGCAGGAGGGAGTCCCGCCGTGCCTCCTGTGCGAGCTGGGCGCCGGCTTTTGTCCTTCCTGACCTCTCCGTGCACGACAGCCGCACCTTATCCCCTCTTTCTGGGCCTCTCCTTTCCTCCCCTGCTCCAAATAACCCTGTGCCTCCTCCCCCAGCACTAACCCCTGCGTTCAAGACAGCGGGATGCGCGTCCAGCTGCGTCTCCGCAGGCGGGGGCCGCGTGTTCCGCTACCTCCGGGCCGCTGCCAGCCGCGGCGGCGCGGAGCCTCCCGGGCTGCCTGCCAGCACCGGCCCTGCCCACGGCCCCGCGGCCTGCAGCCCAGGGGAGAGGCCGAGGGGAGGCCGAGGGGAAGCCAGCGAGCGGCCTCCACGGGAGGCTTGGCCAGGAGGCACGTGCGCAGCAGGGGACGGGGACGCAGGGCTGCTCCTAGGCCAGAGGCCGGGCTCTGCTCCGGCTCCCAGAGCTGTGCAGCAGATCCCGTGCAGCCAGGTGTCTGCCGAACCTCCCTCACGCTGCCTTCCCTCCCTCCGGCCTTGCCCACGCTGTGCACGGGAGGCAGGAGAAGGCTCTGCCTGGCACGCGAGGAGCGTTACCTGCGGGCAGGCACAGCGAGCAGGCAGAAAAGCTGATGAATTCTGATGTGGACAGAGGAGGAAGTTGCACCAATTCCACTTTCTAAAAATAAGTCGAGTTAATGTTCCCGCAGCCCAAAGGCTGCCGCTCTTTACATGCTGAGTTGTGTTTTTTTGTCTTGTTGTGGCAAATTTTAAAAAAAGACGTTACGGTCCATCAAAATGCCGCGCTGCTTGTGCGATCAAATGTACACGCTTAGAACAGTCTTGGTTATTCCAGGGTTTCTAGAAGTGACCTTGAAGGATTACCCACACGTAGTGTTTCCTAGAGGTTTGTCTAAGCTGTTCTTAAAGATTTTCAATAGTGGTGATTCAGACTTTCTTCAGCAATCCACTCCAGTGCCCGACTGTTCGATGATTAAGAAGCCTTGCTTGGTATCAGACCACTAAGGCTGTGTTTTAACCTCTTTGTTTTGACATTTCACCTTCTCCCTGCCAGGCTGCCGAAGGGAAGAAAGATTCTCTACATTCAAAAGCAATCATATGTCTAGGGTTTGGTCCTTTCTGCCTTTTGCGTCAGTGCTCGAGTGCCTGCTGGCTCCTGTGTGCTGCTGTGTTTAGCTCCACGCGTGTGACACTCGGGGAGCCCTGGTCCTGACTCCCGTGCGGTGTTGGCCGTGACCTGCAGACCGTCATCGGTGCTGGTGTCAGCGGGAAAGCAGTGCTTGAGGTGAAAAATGTTTTACTGAAGTTGTGCCTCATGAATTCCCCAGCTGTCTCTTACTTCTGTAGAAAAATGCACATCTCAAACACCGTATAAAGTTTTTTGTTAGTAATACATTTCATAAAAACCAACAGGATGGCATTAAAAGTTGCAATACTTCAAGACATGATACAAAGATGCTGCTGATAAAACTTGCTGAGAAGGAAAGAGCACAATATTGTTATCTGTCCCAGGGCTGGCTTTTGTCTCTTTGCCTGTGGTTGAGCATTTTATGAAATACGCATTTGCTATAGAAGTTCATGATCTGCAGCTAATTTCCTATTGCTTTCCATGCTAAGATGGGTGTTTGCAATATCTTCGAGGCATTATCATAACTTTTTCATTTCATTTGTTGATAAAATCATTTCAATGCATTTCAGGGAGAGGTCTACGATTGCGATAGGCTGTGATTTATTCAGAAAGGGAGGGAAAGGGACGAGGCACCCAGGATGAGAATTTCTGCCTTGCAGGTTGTGACTGGGCTGGCCTGGGCTCCCAGGTCCCTTCCAACTCGGAATATTCTGTGGTTCTGTAAGACTTCTGTAACTCAGTTATCCTGCTTCCTTGCCGTGTGTTTTCTGCCATCAGTTATCTCCGGGGTTCGTGTGTTTACCCAGGTTTCGTTTTTGTGCTGGGAGCGTGTGGCTGCTCCTGCAGTCCTATGAGGAGAGGCAACAAACACGGGCACCTCCTTTACGGTGCCCTCGCCCTCCAATCTGCCAGCTCCTGGAAAGAGTCGGCGGTAGCGTTCAGTCTCGTGTATTAAAACCTCAGTTTACATTCCATTTTGCAGAATTCCTTGGGGAAACTGTTCACTGTTGCAGGGACCTAGAGCAAGTTTGCTACTGCCTGATCAGCAATGCCTGTCCACGCGTGCGTCCGCTCGCTCTGCAGGTCCGGGGACGTGGTGAGAGCTCGGTGCCGGTGGCCTTTCCATGGCAGGGGTGGCCGCCTGCTGGGTGCCAACAGCCAGCCCTGAACTGCCCGGCACTGCTGTAGAGCAGCTAATGCAGCACGTGCTCTCTGCCACCAAACCTTAGGGTTGTTGTTAATTTAGTCTTAGCGTTTCTAACCGGTTCGGAAACGGTGTAATGCTTGGCTCCTCTGTTGTTCCCTAGAGGACAAAGTTCACGGTGTCCTTCAGGTTCTTGGTGCCCTGCTCTGTGTTTCTGTTCTTGTGTGCAGGTAACTCAGTGTTCTGTCCTGTAGCAGGGTGTCTTCTGTAGGCTATGCCGTGTGCAGTTGGCATGGTACGACCCCGAGGTTGGTGGCTGATGGCCAGTAGGTGCCAGCTCCAAGCGGGTAGGTCCCACCTCGCTGCCCGCCTGCAGCCCGTCTCCGAAGGGCAGTAAGCTGCGGCAGGTGAGCAGTTCTGCTGCCTTGTCACACGTCCCCAGGGGTGAGCGCCATGCCGGCAGTCCAGCAGTCCCTGGCAGGGCTTTGGGCTGGCTGCGTGGTGCCGCGTGTCCCCAGCACGGCAGGAGCCTGGCGGCCGATGCCGGGGTCACGGCTCAGCGGTGCTCAGGGACGGGCTCTGCTCTGGCATCGCCCAAGCCCCCGCAGCGCACGGCTGGGCCGTCCTGCTATTGTTCGGGGATTACAGCGAGGCTGAGGGACGGCTTTGTTGTCTTGGCTCGCTTTCCATTACTCTGAGCTTCGCTCTCATCTTGTGTGCTGCTGGCACGATTTCTGTTTGTGTATGGGGCCGCGTACGCTCACTGCTATCCGCTGCGCCTCACCAGAGGACTCGGTCTGGGTCTGTTCAGTTATTTCATATTGTTGTCAGCTGGAAAATCTGTAAATGCCCTGTGATATTTTATGGCTTTATAAGCTGTACAAAATGTCCAGCAGGTAGTTTAATGTCTAGCAGATACACTCTGTAAGAGTGCGTTTTTTTCATTAGCTGTTTGGCAGACTCTGAACATACTTTTGTAGCTGCAGGATGGACTTTTGGTTGCTTGTGGTCGTGATTTTTTTTTTACATTGGCGTCTACCGTATGTACATGTTATTGCCAAAATAAGAGATGTAATGGTGTCTTGTACAGAGGACAGTGGAAGGCCTTGCAATATACTTTTTGTTTTCCAAACTCTTGGCCGTTCAGGAATGTAGCAACTTTTCCTTTACATAATCAAAAGCAATCTGTTCAGGGTTTCTTGCAGGAACTGGCTAGTGAATTTCCCTCTCTGGGAGTAATTCTCTGGGGATAACATTTCTCTGTACTGCTAGATTGCTCTTTCTTTTCTTATTAAAATTTGCAAAAGTTTTGATGAGGATTTGTTAGAATTCCTTTCTTTCCAGACGTTGCAGCTTGTAGAGGATATTTCACCTATTTCAGTAGATTTACAGTTTTGACTCCTGGGATTTTAGCTCCTTCAGTCACAGATGAGACCGGAGTTATACACAGGATAAAAATAGAAAGCAGTAATTAATACACATCCTCAGTGAGCCTGGCTCTTCTGGTCTCTCTTGACATGTTGCACTGCTGCAATTTCCTCTCCTTTTCCTACGAAATAGATGAATTAATCTCTCTCTACACGAGCGAGAAATAAAACAAAGAGGCTCGCTTCCTGCCCCGGCACATCGCTGCCTCGGGTCGCGGCGGGTTTCTGCGAGCTCCCTGCACTCCACGGCCCCGCTGCAGGGCAGGGGGAGCGGTGGCACGGCCTCGTCCGCTGTCTGTCCGTCCGTCTGTCCGTCCGTCTGTCCAGGGCTGGCCGACCCGCGCTGACTCCCTTCTGCAGGGGCGCACCCGGCTTTGTGCAGCGGTGCTCCGTACCGTGAGGATGCAGGAGGGTTTTTCTCTCGCCTCTTGCAGGCAGGGCTGGGCAGTTGGCGCTCGTTCAGTCCTGCTGCCCGTTTGCACAGGATTAGGGCTGCAGGTATTAGGGGGAAGAGCTGGGCTCTGCATCTTGCTCTGCAGCTTGGTGTGGAGACCCTGGGGCATTTCTGAGCCCCAGGGGATGGGTGAGGGATGAGAGCACCTGAGAGGCTGCTGTGGTGCCGAGCCATGCTGACGGGTATGGGTTTTCAGCCTGTGCATTTTCCCAAGGGTTTTTGCTAAGCGCTCAATTTAACTATTAGGATCGGTTACAGAAGTAAAGCAGAAGACAGGAAAAGGCAGCTCTAGGTTTACGTAAGCATTGTCTTCCCCCATGCCTGCAGTACTGCAGCTCCCTAGAGAGAGCAGGGGTTTTGCCCCTTCCCAACAGGGCTGGTTGGCTCTCGTCTGCTCCCTGAGCTCCTGCTTCCCTCTCTGCAGTTTCGGTGGAAACACCTGGCCCTGTGTACCTGGCCCTGGGGAGCGTCCTCCTCTGGGCCGGAGTACTTGGAAGTTGGAAGCTGATGTGGGGATTGGGTCATTTCCTTCCCCCCTCCTTCCAAGGCTCTCCTCACTTTCCCTTCTGTTGTCCCCCCCTAATTATTATCCTTTTTAATTTTTTTTAGATCCCCTTAAGCTTCCTTTTCCAGCATACTGTTTCCTGAGAATATTATGCTGAGACTTTATCAAACTTGCATTGTGAGAATTAGTTAATGCAAAATCTTCCAAGAATTTTCGCAAGCAGCTTGCAGTGTCATTGCACAATCAGTGGTGACGCTTCCAGCAGAGACACGACTGGAAGTCACACCTTTCTGTTTCTGCTTGCTAGGGGCACGGGCATATATTGTCTCTCTGGAGCTAAGGTACATTCATTTCATTAATTAGTATTACAAGTCATGGATGCATTTATCCACCTGATCCTTTCTTCCTGTTTCACCCATCCCATGAGGAGCTTAGGTTTTAAGTAAGATATGACCGAGGATAGAATAAGTATAAGGCTAATTATCAGGGTTTTGTAGGGTACGTATATAATGGGTGATGAACGTAGGCTTATGAAGACAGTGCGTGGTGGGACACGTTTCTGCTGCCACCCGCATCCGGAGCGTAACTGCCCTGTGGAAGAGCTGCCACAATTCGCTACAGGACAGGCTGCTTGAGCCTGGTGAGAGAAGTTTGTGCCTGTGTTACAGCCAGATGACAGTGATATGGAAACGCTGCACTTTTTTACGTGCTCCTGTTTAAAGTCTTATTTAAAGACTTGGAAGCATCCTGTTGTATGCTTTTGTAGGGGGTGACTTTGTGATGGTCATGGGCAGAATCTCATCTGAAGGTCTTCTGTAAGCCATCTGCTTTCATTAATAGCTTCTGGATTTGGCACACAGCTCAGTGCAGATTAAAATAGCCACATTGCTGCAAAACTTTCTGTGCTTTGTTCGGCCCTCGTGCCTGCGCCGCAGAGCGTGTCGGTGTGCGCCCTGCCCTGCACCGCTCCCAGGTGGGGCTCCCTGCCTGCAGGGCGTCGGGACACGGCCATAACACGCCCGGGGTTGGGGACAGCAGAGCACAAATCCTGGTAACTTCTCTTGTCTGCTTCGAGGTGACCCCGAGGGCTGTGCTGGCTGTGCTGGCACGCTGCTCAAGGCAGCTCCCGCTGCTGTCTCCCGGCCAGAGCTCTCCGAGGGGCAGATGACTGACTTGGGGCTGTGCGAGTCCTACTGACAGCAAATAATTATAGCCCAGATGGCTCTGTGGCAGAAACATTAGCCTAGGGCATGCAGATTCAGTTCCCTGCTTTGGCACGTTCTTCCCGTGCAGCACGGTGTAAGTCCTTCGGTGCCCTGTGTAAAAGGGGCCTCGCCGCTCCAAAAGGCCTTCTTTAAGAAGCAAAGCAAAACCCAGCCTAAAACAAACGAGTTCTGATTTTTCTAGGTTTAATGTGTGCATTTCTTACAGATCCTGCACCCGCTCTCAGGAGGATTTGAAGGGCCAGGTTTCTCACTCCCATTTCCATAGAAATGGCAGGCCGCAGCAGGCCAGCTTTAACTCTGCTCATCGGCAGAAGAGTGTGTGAGAAGATTAAACGTGTTTTACAGGGGCTTCCTGTGAGCAGTCTCAATCCAGACTTTCTGAACTGGCTGTTTTTTTTTGGTGGTGATGGTGGTGGTTGGTTGTTTTTGTTTGTTTGTTTAAGATCTTTTCTCTCCCTGCTTCGCAGCCTGGATATCCTGTTCCTGGAGCGTACAGAAAGTGTAGATTTTATTGCAACCTTTTGAAACTTCATGGGGAGCAAGGTCTGTTCACAGTGACACAAGGCAAGATGTTTCTATTTTGAGCCAAGGCCCACATTGTTGGGTCTTTTTTTGAGAGAGAGAAGCAGAACATTATTGGAATCCTGCAAGGTTTTATTTCATTTCCTCCACAGTCTTGAGAGGTGGTAACTCCTGCAGCCTCCCTCATGGCGGTGAGTGATTCCTTCCAGCAGCCTCTGGCTTTCACCCCCATCCTGAGCTGTTGGCTTTCCCTTGAACTCGCCTCAGCAGTGTCTGATGATCTAGCTGTCATTTTGCAGGAGGCTGACCCATCTTCCCTCCCCTCCAACCTGAAGGTGTTCAGGAGGAAGTCATAAAGTTGATATTTTCGTTGTAGAGACATGGCCTATCCAAGTTTTTTTACATGTTCTTTTCTCTCTTAAAATGTGTTCTCCCCTGAGACTTGGCTGGGGGCTAGAGAAGTGTATTGCTTGTGATCACATCTTCGAGACACCTCCGTATCTTAACATCTTTCACAAGAATGTGTTTCTGAAGAGCCAGTCGTGAGGTCTGGAGTTTATCAGTCCACTTCTTACATGGTAGAAAGATAAAATTAGTTCCAGAGAGAGAGAGAGAGAGATGTTGGAAATGACACAAAATCCTCCTGGTAAAAAGAGAAGTAATGGTTTGCAGCCATCGGGTATTTCAGATCACACGAAGGGATCAGTGCTCCAGATGGAAATACTGACATTCATTGTTACAGTGTTTCTTTGAAAAATTTCCTAGCATGAAGCATAAGGACCCTTGAGACCTAACAAGGGGAGATGCTCCCAGAGGTACTGTCGCTCCATCAGTCTGCGCTCACTGCTGCCAAAAGGCAGCTTTGCACAGACAAGAAGAAATAAAACTCCGGGCTTGTCCAGGAGGACGATAACAAGGAGGTGGAAGGAGATAAATCTAGTGGCCAAGATAAATTCTGGCTCACCTCTTCAAAATTTGCGGCTATTCCCTCTTGAGAGCTTTCCTTCCTGGTCCAGCACAAGCTCGTGCATGTTGCTGCATTTCGGCACCCATTACTGGCTGGTGTTTGTGGGCTGGGAGCTGTCTGCTCCTCGATGGTTTTAGACCAGCAGAACTTGTGGTGTGTGCAGGTCAGGCAGAAACCTGAGGAGCTGAGTCTGGTGGGAAATCAGAAGAGGAAAGAAGTGCTCCAGATCACATGCTCTCGTTTTCCAAGGAGGCTGGAAGTGCTTTTCTCCACTTAGAAATTAAAAGTGTTTTAAGAAAAAAAAAAGTGATGGTAACGGAGCAGGCTGGCGTGGTTGTATAAATGGTTGTACACGTCTGCTGATCAGGTCTCTGTGCCTGGTTTCCTGGCTAGGTTTGGAGGAATCTGGCCGTGGTGTACCCACGGGGCAGCGGGGCTGGAGCAGGAGCCGGTGCCGCGGGGAGCACTGCCCTGGCACCACTGCTGGAGCTCCTCGGTGGTAGCCCCTCGCTGTGGGCATGTAGATGATGTTTGATGGAAGGATTCCCCTGCAGAACAACTCAGTGGAGGCAGAGGTTGTGAGGAGGGGGGTTTTACCAGCTGGGCCCGTCATGGTGCTGAAGAGCCATGCTTTTGGCGGGGGGGATCAGAGACTGCAGGCATTTGGCATTATGAGAAGCCCTCAGGACTCTCCTGTGGCTGTCCCCTGGGATCTCCAAGAAGCGTCATTCTCACAGTCCTCTGGCAATATGCAGAGTTTTCTTTTCTTCATGATCCTAAGCTGTGGGGTACGTATCCACCCTACTAAAACCATTTTTCTGCTTCGCTGTTGGTAGTTTTCTTCCTCTTCTCTCTGAAAACATCTTGCCTGCTGGCAACTGCATTGTTCAGAGAGGTCTGAAGCTTGGCACGCTGTCAACAAGCCTTCAGTTACCCATTCAATCAAACATGGTAGCGACTTGGCCTCCATCCCGAGGTTCACCATAATCTTCCTCACATAATAGGAAGTCCAAACAACCCTAGGAAATAATTCAGATGCAAGCGGTGCGGTTAGTGGAATAAAGAAGTGCCTAGAAGAGACACTGAGAATCTCAGCTATAACTCCTTTCATAATTACTCACTCTAAAGGAGCAGAGGCTTTGTAGATAAAGAGATTACATGCATCTTATGAGGTCTGCATAGCTGTGACAGTACCTTCCATCCACATTTTTTCACTTCTTGTTTTACTGACATCGCAACTGCAACGTTTAGTGCAAGAACATCACAGAGCAGGCTGTCCATAGCCCTTGAGGTCCCTTCCAATCTGGCACAGGTAAATTGGATCATCCTCCCCTTAGGGATGATCAGTTTTTTTGGTAAGAGCAGTGGTTGGGGGAGCGGGACTTAATTAGATTAAGGAGCTGTTCAACAATGCTTAGGATGAGGACTGCGCGGCATGTGTGCTGAGCGAGCGACAGCCTGAACCAGCGCCCTGGGATATCCTTCCCAGCTTCCTAGCTGCTGCCTTCATTTTTACACATCTTTCTGCAACGCTGGCGTAGAGGAGAACAGGAAAAATAAAAGTAAAATACACTCGAGGTGTAAATCTTGATGCAGCCAGTTCCGGGGACAACGGGAAGGTGGCAGAGCTGCGCCTGGTGTGCTGCCTGCGGCCAGGTGTCGGCAGCCAGGTGGGAAGGCGTGGGCACAGCTGCTCCTTGCGAAGGGCAGCAGGTAATGCAGTTGTGTGCAGGGCAGGATCTGGCTGGTCAGCTTGGGAGTGAAGCGTGAGTACCAACGGCCCGTGCGGTTCAGGCTTTGACATAGTTAGAAATGCTGTTTTGCTTTGAATGTCTGTGCTCTTTTTTAACGTTACTGATTTCCTTGTCTTGATAACGTCTTCCACGAGGAAGTTGCATGTCTGTTAGTTTCCAATAAATAACCATTCCTTCTCCCGGGTACATACTTGTTATTGTTTTATAGATTATAGATTTGCCCTGCTGCAATGTGGAATGGATAATTTGGAGTCCCTAATTCACCACTTTCATGCCGTTCATTATTTTATGTGCCTCTCTGGAGGTCTCTCTCCTTTTTATTACTGATCAGGTCTAGTCTTTTAAATCCTTCTTTGTGTGATAGTTTCATTTTACAAAAGCTGAACTAGTTTATATCAACTCAGTTGATGTGATCTTACTGATATCAAAGGTGTTTAACAGCTGCAGTCCCGTGTACTCATTGCAAGCTGAACTTAAATTGTGTCAAGCTCTACGCTGCTTTGCTATGGCAAGTGGGGATGTTTGTTGCAGCTGTCTTTAAATTTAAATTTGGATGTCTTAAATGAATTAAATATGAAGATGAATAATGCAGCTGGTAACCTAGTCTTTCTGCAATTAAATGCAAACTTTTTCATTTTGTCTCTGTGCTTCCAGGTTTTGATATGCTGCAGTATTTGTACTGACTTTGCTGTCTGGTAGGAATGACGGGCAACTAGAGCTCATGACAGTTCAGTGGAGCTGTTGGCACTTTTGATATCTTGGTGAGTGGAAGTTGTTTGGAACTGTGAAAAAGGCTCTTTATCTGCTACAAAAGACAGCAAATAAGTTGGTCTACTAAAGTTTTAAGATAGCATCCCATTTAAACGAGTTTGTATCCTGATCTGTCCTTTCAGGGTGTGAATTCTGGAAACCAGCACCACATAAAGCTGTGATCTGTGCTTGCAAGATTACCTTGATAGCCACAAATATGAGAAATACAGGTTTTGACAGCGAAGGGAGTTTCAGTTCTGGTACACATTTTTGTAGAAGCGGCAGGGTCTGGAGACGAAGTACTACAGCACGTGCTGGGCTGTGTAAATCTCAGCTGCTTCACCTGATTCAAAAGCGAGATTGTCCCCGTAGTGACATTGACCCAGCCGACAGGTTCTCCTCAGGTGTCTGTTTTGTCTAATGCCTTTAGGGAAGCTCCTATCAGTGTGAATAGCCAAGTTTTCCCCTTTCGATACTGAGCTGTAGCTTCTGCTGTTTATTACTGTAGGATTTTCTCGGTCTTCAATTCCCAAACAGTGTAAAAGACCACGCACATCCGTACCGCGTTTCTTCCTGCCCTGCCCACTAACTGGCCCGTTCTGACATTCACTTTCTTCTGTCTCAGCTGAAGTCTGCCTTCTTCACCGGGGTATTTCACGCTGGCTAAAGTCTGTGGGGCGATTCCACCTGTCACCTGACTAGGTATTGACGAAATAAGATCACCGCCTGTTTCAGGTTGGAAGGAACGTCGGGATTTTGCCTGGTCCAAGCCCTGACTCAACATTTACATCTCATTCCCTTCCACGACATGAGATCTTATTAGGAAGCTACATGCGGTGTCGGCCGAGGGTCTCGGCAGTTGTCTTCGTGCTTGCCAAATAGTTGGGTCTCTCTCCTTTCTGTCTGAGCGAGGACCCAGTGTGGAGTTATTTCGTCTTGCCTGCTGAGCTTTGGTCTTCCACACGTGGTGTCTGAGCATCTTGTACGCGCTCATGAATTTCTCCTGCAAGTGTTCCTGCAGGGAAGGGTTACGCATCCCTGCCGGGTGGGGCTCTGAAGCGCTGAGGCTGAAGCAGCTTTTTGAAAGCCGTCTGAGTGTCGCAGAACGGGTGGTCCCGCGCCAAGCGGTGAGATTTATGGGCAGCATTAGGTGCTGCAGAAAGTCCAGGTCCACAGGAGCCGAGCAGACGTCGTTGGTGCAGAGCCAGAGATGGGGACTGCTTGTCTGCTGCCCTGGGGTTTATGGCTGGAGGACTTTTCCTGCCGTGACTGCTAGCTTTTAATAAAAATGACAGACGAAAATTATGAAAAGAAGCATTAAAAGTTGTAAATAAGCTTTCACATGTTGGTTGCTTTCAGGCATTAAAAGGGAAAGAAACTTTACTCTTTTCATAAGTATGCACAAACACCCACGCTATTTATGAGAGAGGCAATAAGAGACTACTGTGTACCTTTTGCTTTAGATTAAAAACCAACTATTCACTTTTTTTTACCTTTAGTGTTATTTCAGAGTTTTGCTCAATGTTGCCAGCACCACACCTAAAGACTGTAGTTTGCAACATTTGTACAGAAAGCTAAGCTCTTAATTTCCCTCAGATGTGGAAAAAGGCCGTTTTTCAGAACCAGAACTTGTAGTCTGTCTGGATCTGTTCATAGCCCTGTGAGCAGGAAACAGCGCAGCGTCCTGGTACGGCTTCCCCTTGCATCCTCCAGCCTGACTGCCCCACTGTGAGCACAATGGAGTTATATTGACACAATTAATCTTTAATTAGTTAGTGTAGTGTCAAAACACGCTTTTACTAGCTTTCCTAAGGGCTTGTTTGTGGCTTAGCCATTCATTTAGATATTTTCTGGTGAGGTTTGCCAGGGCTGGGGCTTGCCGCGTTCGGGAGGCGCTGCCCTGCGCAGGGGCTGTGCGGGAGCAGTGGCCTCCATGCGTGTGCAGAGCACACCTAACAGCTCCCATCCGCAGTAACACTTGCTTTTAACGAGAATGCAAATGCTTTTTCTTGCTGGGGACAGTCTGGCCAGTTTTCCTCCAATCATGAAAAAAATACAATGCAACTTGGACACTCGTTGCAGTAGTAATAGCTAAAATATTTCCTGGGTCATTGTCCAATTTCTCATCCTTATTACCCAGAACTGCTGTGAGCAATTTGAATTGCAAGTGGCGAGCTGGGGATTGCGGTGCTGCTTTGCCAGAGTTAATGTTATGTTTCCATGTGTTTTCTTTCATAAATTCCAGCTTCGCCTCCCTTTGTTAGTGAGCAAGAGCAGCCCCCCTTCCATGTGCACACTCGGGACCTGCTGTATAGTTAGCACAGAGACTGGCATATGCTCTTCTTGCTTATTTATGCTGCTCCCACTGCCATAAATTTGAAGTTCTCCACATATTGGAGAAAGGCTTTTAGTTTCAGTGGGCTTGAAATGAATTGTCTGTATTCAGTAGGAGGTGTTTGTGCAACCTGGGGTGAAAGAGCATCTATTTTCTCCCCGCTGTGTAATTAGTTAATGTTGCAGATGATTGTATGCTCCAGAAATGGGGAATTTTCTCATGTTTATTTCTTTTGTCCTAGACATCTTCAGTTATCTAAAATCAAGCCAGTCCCAGGATAAGGACAGCAGCAGGTGATATAATGCGGAAACCAGGCCCTCAAAAAGGTGAGCGGTGATGCTTGGCATAGACAAAGGCCCGTTAGCGAGCTGCTCAGACCAGAGGATGGAGCACAGCAGACCAGGAGGCCAGCCTCGGGAGGGTGGGGGGATGTGCTGGTTGTAGGTGCAAACAAAGCTCTGACAAGGGAGTTTCTCATCTCTGGCAGCGTGCAGGGAATGCTTCCATCAGTTCCCCACCGGGAGCCAGTGTGGCTGGGGCAGCCCCCAGGATGCCCGGGCTGGCCCCAGGGATCCCTGCAGCGGAGAAGCCCACCCGGCAGCCCCACCGGCCTCTTCCTTGCTCGTCTTCCTGCAGCAGTGGTTGGGGAGCAGAGGGTTGGGTGCCGGGGGAGCCCTGGTGCCCCTGTGCACCCCTGCAGTGCTGGGGCACGATGGCAAGCGGGACGCTGCTCGCGGAGCTGCTGCACGCACCATCTGCTCGTGCTCCCAGCGTGAGGCAAACTGCTGCTCTGCTGGCACAAGCCTCCCCCTTCTAATGAGGCATGAAACCAAAGACCAGCCTACCTCGTGGAGATGAAATTCATTACAGGCACTTACCTCTCACAGCCTCGGTCTCGTCCCCTTGCCCCGCAGCTGCGGCGAGGCGCTCAGGACAGCCCCGCGCCCGCGTCCCGCTCCCCCAGATGAGAAGGGCCCTGTCAAGCAGGCTGCCTGCAGCTGAGCCGCCTGGACCTCGTGCTTAAAAAATAATATTGATTTCCTTTAGTGTTGTTCCATACATGTGCATTTGACGGGAGTGATCTCATCACATGCGCTTCAGAGTGTGGGGGAAGGGAGCGCAGCAGAGGAGGGCGCATCCTCCGCAGTCCTTTGTTCACATCTGCACGCACACAAGGCTTATTGCAGGAGATTTCTATGCTCAATTTCTCTCCTTCCTTTATTTTTTTTTAAACGTCTCCTTTGCTTCTCTGGTGGTTCATCTTACAGAAGCATTATCCTCTTCCTAACGCTGCTTGTCCTTTAATGAAGTGAAAATAAATGAAGGAAAGCGGGGAATGGGGAGAGCGTGCTGCGAGGCAGCTGGAGGGCTTGGCAATAAAAGAGGCAGGTTGATTAGTCAGCAGCACGGCCGCGGACCTGGCTGCCTGAATTTAGCCCCGCACGCAGCTCGTCCTCTCTGCCTCGTGGAGCAGGGTGCCAGGCAGCGTGACCTGTGCTGCGAGCGCTCTGCCGTGTGCTGCAGGAGCAGCACCTGCATTGTGTGCAGGTGGGTCGCTGTCCTACTTACCTGCTTCTCCAGCAAGGCATTGAACTTTTGCTTTTTTTTTTATTTGCCTCCAGAAATTCTTGCGTTTTTCCCCTTTTTCTGCTTTTGCAGCCTGCTTAATGAGGATTTTGCATGGTAAAGATTAACAATAAAACATAACTTCACCTGCAGAACGTGGCAATAGCTCTGAGCACACAGAGGCTGCTACAGAGCTATCCTGAGCAGAGCGTTACGCATCCTGGAGGCTTTTCTCTTTGTTGCAGGTATACCTTGTGTCCTTTTTCCTTGCTCTCATCAGGAGATAAGCAGGGTACTGTCTTGCACGTGCAGTTATAGGAAGGGTTTCCTTCCAGCTTTTTCATTCATTTGCCTCTTTCTGAGGAGACTCTGGCTGGTCTACTTCTAATGGTGCTGTGGCCATACTCCTTACAGCCCTCTTGTTCCTTTAAGGACAGAAATCTATATTAAGTCTTCCTGTGCATTTTACTGAAAAGAACATGTCATGAAGAGAATACTGCTAAAACAATGGTCCAAAAGCAATTTTAAGCACCTTAAGATTATCCACTTAGCAGCAGCTCACGGCCTGCCTCTTTCAGCTGCTCCTCTGAGATTTCAAAACTTTTTCTGTGCTTTTTCTGTTTTCTTTTTTCTTCCTTTCACAAGTAGTTGCTTTTCACGGGGACAAATTTTGTAGAGCACTACCAAATTCATTCTCACTCGGGGCAGGCTGTGTCATGGCACGCTGCTCTGGCATCCCGCTGTCTGGCTGAGGGCTGCCAGAGGGGACGAGCATCACCCGTTTCTGGCTGGATCTGTCGTCGAGAGCAGTCTCAAACTCCTTTTGCCCAAAGCTGTCGTGGTGAAGACAGCTGTGATGAGATGTCCATCAGAGCCAGGGCTACGTTGCTGCCCTGACCTGTGAGGAGGACACTGTGGAGCCCGATGCTGTCCCTGTCGGGGCACTGTGCGGACGCTGGGAGAGGTGCTGATGAGCCCCAGCAACGGAGAGCACCGAGGCTTTCACTCCCTGTGCGTCTTTGTGCACTCGTGGCTGGCCGCAGGAACCCAGAGGCGATGAGCGAGCTGCAATTCAGGCTCCCCTTTGGGGCGCATGGATGCATGCGTTTTTAGTGACTCTGGCTTTTGTTTCTCTTGAGCCTTGATAGCTCTTCATGTACTTTAAATGACGAAGATCTATCAGTTTGCTGTTTTTCACCTTTTAGCTTGCCATGGAAGAAGAATATTGGTTGGTGAGGACTAGGCAGAGGCTGCAGTGCAGAGGCCTGGTGTCAGGTCTTCTGAGCTCAATGGAGGAAGGAGATTCGGACAAAATCTCCCTGCTCTGGGCATAACTTGTGTTACCTGGGTTTGTGTCAGCAAGCACAGGGAGGTCATTTCTCTCCTTTGAGGTGGCCCATGCCTGCAGAGCAGGTGATGTGAGCTGCTGATGTTGAAGAGAGCATTAGCTGGCTTCCCTCACTGACATGAATGCTTTATTTCTTGTCTCAGCCATAGACTGGAAAGATGGTAAAAAGCACAAGTACAGCCGCCCGTCAGAGTCTCCCTCCCAGTACCAAGGTAAGACAGCATGCTTCCCTTCCCTTTCCCTTCCTTTTCTTTCTAAAAGCTTATGGAGTCAGCTTGGATCTGGGAAACTACAACATGCTGAGTTAGTTTACAGATTAAAAACTGCTTTGGGGCAGTCCTCATGTGTTTACCTCTGACCACAGTCAGCAATTGCTGAGAATATGTCAGGGCAAGCACTCGGCTAAAGCAGCTCATTCTGAAATCAGGCAGGATCGAATAGCTGTTTCTTCCTGCCCAGCCATGCATGCCAAACGGGTGGCTCTGCCACGTTTTTACACGTGTCCAGGATGTAGAGAGCTTCTTACTTCTGCACGAGCTTCTCTTGGCGTTCATGGCAGCTGCTGGTGCCTGCGGACAGGAGCCCGGCGAGGCAGCTGGCACAGAGGCAGCGCTGTGTCCCTTCAGGCAGGGCCGGTGTGCTCCTGTGCAGGGCACCTGCAGGTTGTTCAGGAAACTGCCAGCTCCTGCTGCCTGCTGGTAGGGATGCAGGTAACTTCCAGTTTTATGGAGCGTATGCAAGGCTTGTATTTTACTTGTATTTATCTTAGGAAGGTGATGTCCATATTTCCCACCAAGTACAGAGCAACAAGAAGCTAAATGGTTACCTGAGCTGAACCACTTCTAACAGGAAGCATGTGTTTGCCTTCATGAAGGCACTCCTGTGTTTCTTAGAGCCCCTGTGAGGACCAGAGTGGTTGCAGTGCCTTGGGGTTTGGCTGTCCCAGGCCCTGATTCAGGGTGTTGGCTGTGGGTCATTGTCAGCCCTCACCGTTCTCCTTTGGGGCATCTGACCTGTCCTCACCTACCCTTGTACTGAAGTCCCGCGGATCACAGTCTGGGAAGGTCCTTCTCCAAGGGGAGGCAGTTCTTTCACATCTCAGGTAAAGTCCTGGGTCCTGTGTCACCCCCCGCAGAGCTCCAGGTTACATCACAGGGTGCTGTCACAGCTCCCACGCGCTCTGCATAGTGTCCCGGCAGGGCACTGGGTGCTGCACTGCTTTTTCCTTTTTGCTGCACTGTTTGCATATGCCATTGGGCTGGCTGCTGTTCAGAGGCAAGTGCAACCTGAGATGGAGCTTTCTGTGAAATTTGGGGGTGTGCGTTCCCATCAACACTCAGGTTAACCGTGCACACCAGTCTCCACACCTGACTGCATCTCAGGGTTTCAGAGCTAAGGAGGAACTACTGCAGACGTGCTTCTGTGTGTGTGTGCGCTCAGTGGGCACATGGCATAACAGCAGAGATCGGACATCAGCCCCCTTCAAGAAACTCTGATCAGAGAATCACTACTGCCTGCACGGAGCGTGGCTGCACGGCAAGGGGTGCGAAACTGCAGCAGCTCTCTGGCACGAAGCACCCCCCCATCCAGGCAGCAGGTGCTTCTGCTCAAAGCTGAAACTGGGTGGGAACACCTCTGAGAAGCAGCAAAGCAGACAACGCGTTGGTGTTTGAAAGCTATTAGTTTGGCTCACACATTCTTGCATTTCTTGCGAGCGAGGCAGTGAGTAAGCAGAATCACGTTACCGGTTGTAGCTGCTATTGATGGAAACCGTGCGGCCGGACTGCCAGCGGAGCAGAGTGCCGGGGAAGTAAAGCAGGTAGGAGGTGCAGGAGCTGTGCCGTCGCGCCGGGAGAGCTGGCCCCTCGGAAAGCTGCACCCTGTTGTCGGGGACAGCCACCGTCACCTTTGGATCTGCGAGCACAGCCGACGCTCTGCTGCTTTTTGTTCTGGGTTGACTCCGACTGTGCTGCTTTCATGTGCTGCCTTGATGCTGGTTAGCAGACACACATATGGGCTGCAGGCCTTAATGGGATGCCTTGATCTGGGTAGGGCACGCTCTCCTTCACAGATGTGACCTGAAACACACATGTATCATTTCAGTGGGATTGATGACCCCTTGGGAACTGAAATGCTAATGGAGCCCAAACCAGACTCGGTTAAAGATATAAACAGAAACTACATCTTCATTTAAATTCTGGGCAACAGATCAACATTAAATGCAACATGATGAGAATACAAACACAAGGGTGCAGAATTGCATTGTTCACAACTACTGTAGTTTGACCCCTTGGGTGCGTGGAGTGTTTTGTTTGTAGTAAATATTTTTAAATGTTAAGACATCAGAGCCCCAGTCGGATCTCTGCCTGCAAGTAATAGCTTTCTTTGGCGGTAGCACGCAGTAAGGCACTTTCCAAAGGCAAGCAAAAGTGACAGGCAGCTGTCCTTAATAGGCATTTCCACAGCCGACTTACAGGGAGCCATACAGGTTTGTAATCCTTGGCTTTTGTTTAGCTCACGGCTGTAATTGCAGCGATGTGGTGTTTCTCATTAAGTGTCCTTCTCTTGTTTCTGCCTGAAAAGAAGATTTGATGTATGTTTTGCTGAGGAACACGGTCTGGCCAAACAAATGATCCATCCAGTCTGTAGGGCATGGTGTCCTCTGCAAGGGGGTGGCAAAAGGGGAGGCAGAGATCAGGGGAAACAGAGAGTGATTGCTGGACCAGTAGGGCATCTTGCAGGTAATGCTGGAAGCTGGCAGCCAGCAGGGAAGCAAGCGTTCCCCTTTGCTTTTCGGGGCAAGAGAGGATGTCAGTCCCTGCAGACAGTTCTGTCCTTGGCACCCCTGCCCTGTCACCAGAACGAAGCGCTGATTTTGCATGAAGCAAAGCCGCTTACTGGGGGCTGGAGAACAGCCACCAGTGTTTTTTGACCAACACTCAGAAAATACTCTGCAGTGCTGTCTGCCCAGGCCAAATGAGAAGTCAAAAACACCCTGTCCCCCCCCAGCGAGACACCCGATTTATTGGTTTGTGTCGGGGCTCATTCTCTGCTCCCTGGTTAAAAAAAGCTTGAAGAATCTCCTCCTTTCTTCTGTTTTACTGACAGCTCTCCTTTGTTGTAAAAGCCCAGCTTCTGTTGTGTTATGCCATTTCCCTCTTCCTGCATTGTTAGGTTGAAGTTGATCATATTTGGTTATGTTTTAAAGCACTTTGAAATTCCCAGTTGAAAAGCATTGTATCATGAGCTAAACATTTTTCCTGAAATCATTTAAAATCATTCCAGCACTCTGTGAAGGGAGCTGTGCTGAGGCAGAGGTGGTGCCCTCTAAGCTCGGTATGTGTTTTCTGTCCCGTTTTATGAGTAATCCTGGAACAGACGTGCAGCCTCTCATTGTGATCGTTGTGCTGTTTTTACGGAAAGAAATTACCCATGGCCAGCAGAGAAGGAAGGCACATTTCACTCTGCTGTACATCTTCTGTCTTTTTCTTGGGGTTCAGGGTCTTTCTGCTGCTCCTACTTCTCTTTGCAAAAGAAGTCATCAGAAAAGTGAGCTGTTAGTAGCTGCAGTTCTGCTGTGTGTGTCTTCGTATGGCTGTTGAGTCCCAACAGGCTCTAGAATTAATCTCAAATAAGTTCCATGTCCAAACACTATTTTTAGAGGCACACAGCTGTCTCAGAAATTTACTGCTCCTGCAGGAATTTTACAGCATTGATCTCGACTGCAGTGTGAGCTGTTGCAGAGAGCAAATGGCCTCACTTGGTTCAGAGTAAGTGAAAAGTGGAAGGATTAAAACCAGAACTAGTTTTAATAGCGAGAGATTGAAACCAGCTGAGGGGAGGATGAGCTGTAATTTTTTTTTTTTCTAAATAAAATTGTCAAAAGCAGCTGATGCTTTTTAAGAGGCTTGCTGAGGCCCTGAGGCTTGCACTCCTCATGCTGGTATGATCACCGGGTGCTCCGTGGACATGGGCTCCGAAGGGCCAGGCTGGTCTGAGACAAGCCCAGGTCAGGAACCAAACTCAAGGATGGAGAGCAGCACAGTGCTTCATGGCAGGGCTGCTGGGCTTGGCGTGGAGTCCTCCGTCTGGGTTTGCTGTGGCTGTATACTTACTACACATTATTCATGCAAAGAGTTTCATTGAGTTAAAAGTCCTATCTTCAATTAAGCCCAAAAAATTCCTGTTTAGGAGAGCACTGTTGCAGTGAAACTTCATTTCTTCATTCACCCCCGTGTGAGCCTGCTGGCGGAAAGGGGACGCGTGCCAGCTGGTGGGATGGAGAGCTGCTGTCAGCCTGTAAAAGCAATGCATTCAGCCACTGTGGCAACGAAACTGTATTTTTCCTGTTCTTTACTACTGTGTTTAGAAGAGTGCTAGTTATCAGCATGGAGGTGGCAAGAAAGCGGTGCTTCTTTTACTTATCTGAAGCCGGTGGATTATCGTGCCCCTAAGGCTTCTGTGCACGTGAGGCAGAACTGAAGCAATGTGTGCTGACCCCGGTGCCCAGATTTTCAGAGGTGTGATATGCTCTGCAGTAGCTGAAATGGCTCTTAATGTAGCTTTTGTTTTGAAAACAGGCTGATTAAAAACTTGACATGAATAGGGGAAGCGGTAGCCACTCTTTAATTGTGCTGCCACCAATGCTCTTGAAATGACTTGAAAACAGCGGTCTCCCGGGAGCCGTTCGGATGAATACAAGCTAATGTCATGCTAGAAGGATCCTTTCCCAGCTGCTCAGCTTAAATGGCAGAAGTCATGATTTGCTTGGATCATGGGAGCTTTTAATTCCTCATTTAATAACAGGTTTCCCTGGGTGCCACATTGCTTTCACCGTCGCTGCTGTACGTGAGAAGCGGTGCAGGCGTGATAAAAGCAACACTCGGGGGGAAGGGGCTTTGCTGTTGGATGGGGGCTGCTCTGCTCCGTAAATCCCTGTCCTGGGAAACCCTGCTTCCATCCTGCCCAAGCCGTGGACTGCGTGTCCGCATCAGGGAATCAATCAATAAACGGACCTGCCCGCTAATTATTTCTGTAGGTGGGCTGGGAGCGGCTGGGAGCTGCTGGCTGGCAGGGCAGGCTGTGGGCATACTGGACGGCACCACAAAGTCGGCACCTTGCAAGGTTTCTGATGGTCTGAGCTGCTTTTAGCTCTTTGCCCGTAGTGACTGTGCTTAATCCCCAGGCAGAGCAGTGTTTAATGAGTGATTCTTCGGGGGCAGTTGTCTAGCGGACTCCACGGATTCCCATCTGTGCTGGGTGTTTTATGTGAAGATGTGGGCTGTTACCGTTGCTTTCTGAGACCCTCCGTCAGCAGCACGGAGGCAGCACGATGCCGGAGGCAGCGCCGTGCTTTGTTCTGCCTGTCAGCTGCAGTTGTAAATCTTCTGTGGTCACAAACATCAGAGGATCGTGGTGAAAACATGTTGCCTGTGAGCACCTCCTCTGTGAGAAGTGGAGAACTGCTGGCTCTAGCACTGCAGCCATCTCTTTCTGAGCTTTTTGTTCATCAGATCCTATTTGAATCCCCCCCCCCCCCTTTTTTTTCCTTAGGTCACTTCACCTGGGAGAAATACCTGAAAGAGACATGTGCCATCCCAGCTCCTGCCCATTGCTTCAAGCAGGTAAGAGGATGAATGAAAACAAGAAATCCAAGGGAGATGGGTCATTTGCAACCCAGGAGTTTTGTGCCTGGGGTTGGCCCGCTTTTTGGCAAGGAAGACACTTAAGGATAACAGTACCTTAGTAGAAATCATAGTGTGCTGAAGCAGAGATGAAAAGATATGTTTAGGCACTACAAATGTTAACATAGCACAAAAGATTTAAGTCTCAGATGTGAATGGGTGGGGACACAAGAACAATTTTTTCTCTGCTGAGCACAGGCCCTTGGAGAAAATGTTTTGAGTAGGCCGTGATACAGGTTCTGTTGGATCCCGTCCAGCAAGATCTCCTGCAGAATTCTCCAGTTCTGTAGGAATGGAATAGCAGCCCCCTGGGCATCGGGTGCTTCAGTACAGAGGTGGTTGTGTTGAATACAGGGGATACAGGAGAGAACTGGCATGGTGCTCATCAGTCACAGCAGGGGGGCAGCAGCACAGAGGAGTATCTGCTCTCAGTCTTTGGTAGAAACAATTTTCATCATCTTAGGGCTTCAGCTTTTGGACTGAGGTGGTACCTGTATTGGAAATCCTGGCTCTACCTGGGTCCCCGTTCTTCTCTTTGCAGTCATACACGCCACCTGCAAACGAATTCAAGATCAGTATGAAACTGGAAGCCCAGGACCCCAGGAACACCACCTCCACTTGCATTGCCACGGTGGTGGGTCTGACAGGCGCTCGCCTCCGCCTGCGTCTCGATGGCAGCGATAACAAGAATGACTTCTGGCGGCTGGTGGACTCTGCCGAAATCCAGCCCATAGGAAACTGTGAGAAGAATGGAGGGATGCTGCAGCCTCCACTGGGTGAGCTGAAGTTCAACTGTCCTACATCATCTGTGGGGGAAAACCTTTTTTTATTTTATTTTTCAACATTTCTGTGCTTGGGACAGACCCACATACTGCCCATGCCTACCACAGTGATGTAGACCAGCCCAGTTAGCTTGGGTTGTTAATCAGATGTATTCCACACAGGTTTGTGTTTCCACATGCGCATTGTGTCGTGGATGGGGAGATGCGTTGGAGTGTAGATGGAAGTGCTCTTGGCACTTAGATGAGCTGATAGCTCGCTTGCAGGTGAGCAGCTTGCAGCTTAAGCATGGGCTTAGCATGTGCTGACCATGCTCTCATGCCTTCTGAAGCTCTCCCTGGTGTACCTCAAAGGAAAAACACATTTTCCAGCCGTTTATGTGAAAGAGTCTGAGAGACACTTAAATTTCCCAGAGGACACAGAAGCAAAGGAGGAGCCTCCAAAAGTTCTGATCACCCAGGGGTGTGTGCAGGAGCAGTGAAGGCAGAGCTACTGATGACCTTTCCTGAGTGATTGCCAGCACATGAACAAGATGTATCCAGGCTGTTTTTTTTCTGGGAGACACCCCACAGTCACAGGGGCAGTGCTGGCACATAGCTCTAGCCAAGGCCTGATTACAGGCCGTTGCCTGTTGCTGTAGTCTTCTGATCCTGCTTGCAATTGCTGTCCTGTCAAAGCTGTGTTTAACACAAACCAGCTGCTGTCCAGCAGCACGTCCCCAGCACCTCCCCTTAGAGCAGAGCACTGTACTGACATCCGGGTAGAGGTGCTTTGCTGGGGAACTCTAAATCTCAATGTAGAGAATAACCAAGAGAGCAGTTAGGGCTGAGGCATCTACTGTATCACTGCTAGTCCTGACATTGTGATTTCAAAAGCATTTAAATTTTCATTCTTGCTGTCTAAGTGTATTTGTGCCCAGGTGCCTTAGAAGCAATAGCAGGTAGTTGGAGACCATCAGATGGGAAAACATGATGATGTCTGAAAAGGCTGCTAGTGATTTTAAGTCCAGTATAGAATGAAGGGACAGTTGCAATATTTCGTCTGTTTGTTCATTTAATTTTACTCAGCTACAGCTTTATAAATAACCCACATAGTTGAGTAGTTCTCCCAGTGTCATCTCCAGTTAAACACACATCTTTTTTTTGACAGTGCTGAATAACGAGCTGATTTGCTGGTTCTTTCCTGATTAAGCAGCAGGGTTAACCTGCTCTTGCATTCTGCTGCCAATTATTGTGGAAGTCTCTTCATAAAACACTTTCTGAATTAGCACACCCCCAGATAATATCAAGCTGATCTATAGCAATGGAAGAAACCTTCAATAGAATACCTTGAGTTAGAAGTATTTTCATTTTTTTTTCTGGAGCATCATTTGTGAGCTTTGGGGGAAGTAGAGTATAAATTGCAATGGGACACTTGGGACTGACCTTCCTGAAGGAAAAAACATCAGTGAGTGCATGTTTTGCCACGTCACTCCAGACAATGCCGTGTGTATGCCAGTTGCATTACACTCTTTCCCTTCATATTTGCTACAGACAGAACCAGCTGCAGCTATTAACATTAAAGCTGCTGGTTTTCGTTTCACCATAGTGCATGCTGCTGTCCGTTTTCAGACGTCTCTTTGAAACCCTGGTCCCAGGGTGCCACTGACACCTCTGGTGCGGTTTGCCCAGCAAACACAGGTGCCTGCCCTCCCTGACAGGGGTGGGTTCCTCCTGTGCCTTTTTTGAGTTTTGCCAGCAGATGGCAATAAATGTAATCAAGTCACAGAACAAAACTGATTTCTGACCGTGCCAGAGGAGCAGGTTAGGTTAGTACTCAGTGGAAGAAGTCTGTGTCACCTGCTTTACCCTGGTCCAGATGAGAGTGCTTCTCTTGTGCCCAGCATGAACACCAGTAACAAGTAGCTAGCAATGCAGTTGTCCTTTCTGTCTGCAGAGTGCAAGATCCCAGAAAACGAGGTGAGGAACTTAGGTGTTCCTTGTGGTATCTTCTGTGTGCATGCATAAGCTGCTGCGCTCCTTCTGTACATGGATAATTCATATTACCCCACAGGTAATAGTAACTCTGTTACCCAAAGGTCATTTTTGCTCCCCTGGGAGCTTAGCTGTCTCAACCAGAGTGGTTTTTATTGAGCTGATCGTGTTCTGGTGTTTAGGTTCTTGCAAAACTTTGCCACGTTTATCATTGTGGGATGCTTTCCATGTAGGTCCAGTCCCAGTGCTACCTTCAAAATACCACAAATGCAGAAAGTGCAATGCCATGTTCAGCTGAACAGCAGAAAACTGCCAGTGCAGGAAGGTACAGCCTTCATTTAGCAAAGATCGCGTTGTGTGTTATCTGGAGATATCTTTGTGCTCATACTTTCCAGGTCTGTGTTTTCTGTACGTTCAGGTATCTCCTTGTCATCTTCAGTGGGACACTACATGCACAGGGCTCCTGCATGTCAGATTCTGCTACAGTTTACATCATTTGCTTCTGCTTTCTCTCTGATCTTTTTTTTGCGTGTGTGCTTTTTCAAACAAGACAGCGTGTTGGGCTCTGGCACCTCTGGGACTAATACCACAAGCCTTTCTAGAGAGCAGGTCTTATAACAACAAAGGGTGTAGAAAGAGCAGAGCTGACCAGTGGACACAGAGCTGTCGTGCACATGTGTTCAGTACCATTGACTCAGAGCATGAGAATTTGCTTTTTTCTTCCCATTTGCCTCTTCCTGTTACTTCTCCACTTCTTTCACAGAAGGTATCGAGCCAAAAGTTGCCATCCTTTCTGTTTGGTTAAATGGTTAAGTCTGTTTCCCAGAAAGTCACAGCCTCTTTATTTCTTCAGGTCAGCTTGCTGGCAGCTCACTCCTGAAAGGTGGAGGGGGCCACCCAGAAGCTGAGCTTCCCTCCTGAGGCAGACATTTCATAGCCTGAGCACTTGCTGATTCATGTCTCCCCTGTAGCAGGATCACCGAAGCTGCCAGCACCAGTGCTGCGCACAATGCCTGTATGGTCAATGTACAGACTTGTTATGATAAGTGAAAATTGCAGTCAAACATCCATTTCCAGATGTTTCTTTTCAACAACATAATGTTTTGCATTTGGAGTATCTGGAAAAGGTCAAGCCTGACTCCTGCTTTCAGAGGAGGGTGGTGTGGGATCACAACATGTGCCCGCTGCAAAGCTCCCGTCAGGACAGGCATGTGTGGCCGGATCTGGTGACCTCCCAGCCTTACGTCCGTCTCTGCTCCCTTCTCCACAGGCTTCCGGCTGAATGCCTCCTCTTGGCCCATGTTCCTTCTGAAGACTCTGAATGGAGCAGAGATGGCTCCTGTCCGGATTTTTCACAAGGTACCTTACTGTTTGTGAAGACATCCTTCTGGCGTGCCCCCTGTACTGCAGAGCACCAGAATCACAGCCGGTTTCTCCAGTGAGGTCCACTGGTCCCAGAGGAGCTGAAGACATGGCCCAGCGCTGCCACATGCTCCTTCCCTAGGGACACGTCCGTACCCTCTGCTGCTGCATCGAGCAGGGGTCGGGGTGCAGACCGTGGTCTACTGGGAAGGTGGGCTGCAACGCTGGGGCTTGAGAGGTGTGCTTGTTTTCTGCTGGGCTGCGGGTGCTTCTCCAATTCTATATATAAAAGTCAGCACCTCTCCCTGAAGCTTTTTAATGTACCAGAGCTTGCAAGGAATGCTGCTACCTTGTGTTGCTTGTGAAGCAACAGTGCAAGTATGATTTCTGTTTGTATTCTCATCCCCTTTGTGAAGGGAGAGGGACAGAGACCAGGCTGGGAGGTGTGTGCCATCATATGGGGTGGTTGGGGTGTTTTACTGTGTCCCTTTGTAAAAGACCAGGCAGAATGAGCCCCCGATAAGGATGGCTGACGGGCTTCTCATATACCTAGCAAAGCTGAAGGTGGGGAAAGTGATGAAAATAGACTGTCACATCTCAGGTTTTCCTGCTTTGGTTGAGATACAAAGTGAGAGTATCCTGCAGAGGCTCTTTTGTTCGGAGCTTTGTTTTCTGTCATGCATGACAGAGTTGTCACAGGGTGCAGTGTTAATGTAGCGCTGTCTGGATTTGGTCCAGCAGCCTGGTGATGATAAAGCAGTCAGTAGCGGACTTTGTTGTCTCCTGACTTAAAAGGCACATGGCTGCATAGTGAGGCCAACTCATACACATCTCATCGGGGTTCATATCTGTCCCACTAGCTCCCTTCTCCATCTGCTGGAAGTGAGTGCTGATGGAGAAGGCAGCCCTGGTCTGGGGAGGCACTGGCACTCGCTGAGAATATTTTCAACTTCTTGTAGGAACCACCATCTCCATCCCAAAACTTCTTCAAGACAGGTATGAAGCTGGAGGCAGTGGACAGGAAGAACCCTCACTTCATCTGCCCGGCCACCATTGGGGAGGTGAGAGGTTCTGAGGTCCTCATAACATTTGATGGCTGGAGAGGTGCCTTCGATTACTGGTGCCGATATGATTCCCGGGACATCTTTCCCGTAGGCTGGTGCTCGCTGACTGGAGATAATCTGCAGCCTCCTGGAACAAAAGGTAAGGCCCACGTTGTTGTTTTGCTGTCTTCCTCATCCACTCAGCTCTCAAAGAGCAGCAAAATGGGCAAAAGCTAGCAGCAAGGACATCTGGGTGCTGTCTCAGGCTTTCTTACCGCTGTTTCATGTGTGGTGAAGGTACTGATGATCATACCTGTTGGCAGTGTAACAGGCAGCCTGGCATCAAGGTGCTAGGCAGCAGCCATCTGGAAAGACCGGCAGCATGGTGGCTGTCTGGAGGGAAGGCGATGCTGTGTCATGTTGTTTGAGTCCTCTTCAGGAATTTCCTCAGTCTTTCCTGTGTCCCTAGGACACACAGAGACCTTTTCCCAGAGGAACTGGGCCATTTGGAGATATAATAAGGATATAATGAGAGAATGAACTATCTTTAAGTAGCCGGACTGCGCCAGTTCATACTTCTGACAGCGCTATCTTGCTGCGCCGTTTGTTGCAGTCTCTGCTGGAAAAAGCACGTCTGAGTCTGGCAGTGCCTGCCATGTTCTGAGAGCTGTGGTGGTTGGTTAGGGATGCTACTGGGGAGCTTTCTGCCTTGCTGTTTCCTGAACGCTGGCTGTTGAGAGTTTCAGCCATGTGTCTAGCTTACAAGTGTGAGAGTTACTTGGGAACACAGAAGCTGGCGCTGTCCCCGTGCAGGTCCCTCTAGCATTTGCTGGCTGGCAAGTCCAGCGCATGCCTGACAGTGAAATTAAAAGCAGGAGAGGAACCTCCCTGCCCGAGCTGAAGGATTACTTAGGAAAGGCATTTCTCTGATGAGACAGTTCCTCTTGAAAATCCAGCGTTTGTGCTGGTCCATCGGGCTGGTGCTGTCCTGTGGCCCTGTGGTGGCGCTGGGCCTGTTGGTGCTGCAAGGCCGGCGTCCAGACGCGTGGCCTGGGCTCGCCTCACGTGGTGGCCTGGTGACCTGCGGGCCGTGCTGTGAGCTCCCCTCGGCCGGGGGTGGTTTCTGTTAGGCTGGGAGGCACTTAACATGCTAAGGCTGCTTGTCTTGGATGCCCATGTCCAGCCGTGGTGTTCCCAGCCTCTCTCTCGCTCCTGCCCTGGGGCTGGGGGCTCCTGCCTGGTGTCCCCGAGGTGCTCCTCAGGCACCACACCGGGGACAGGGATATGTTGGAGGCGAGTAGGAGCTTTTGTGCAGCCGGGGGTGGAGAGCTCTGCCTCACCCCTCCCTGGAGAGTGCCCAGGATCCCCCAGTCCTGGAGCAGCACGGCGGTGGCCAGGTGCCCTCTAAGAGGCGCTTGTTCCCCCTCACGCAGCTTTCCCTTGTGTATTCGCTCGGCCTGCGGGGACTCCGTGGTTCCTGCTCATGTACAGAAACAGTGAGCAGAAGGCACATCTCCACACTCCCAGCCAGAACACTTGCTTGCAGGCAGATTTCTGCTCTCTTTGACCGGTATTTCAGTTGCTGCGGCACCAGCAGGGACTGGCAGAGGTTGTGTGAGCCATGCAAAAGTGCCACAAAGTCGGGATCAGCGTTGGCTTTGTGGTATTTTACTTTCCTCTCTGTGGCAAGATTTTCCTTTGTCCCCATCCTTTCCTGTCCCAAACTTTCCAATTTCCGCTTCGTGGGATTAAACCAAAAGAAGGGACTTCTGGGAACTTTCCTCCTCTTTCCCAATCTGAATTCCTCCCTTGTTCATTTTCCCCTCAGCCCAGCCGTGCAGGAGGGCTGAGCTCAGCTCCCCCGGGGCCGGTGAGTGCTGCTCTTGGCAGGCCTGGAGGAGGCTTCACGGCAGAGGCATCCCCATTCCCTTTAGCTCCAGAAGCAGTTGCAGTAAAGCTTCCTGCTGAACCGAGGGGGTTCCCTTCCCGGCAAGGAGAGCCACGGCCAGGACCCGTGGTATGTCTGCACCTACACTGGGTTCTGCTCCCACAAGGGCCCAGCCGTCTCAATGGGTGCCAGCAGGGTGAGATGCTGCACTTGGCAGAGCTGCGGAGCCCTGCAAAGAGTTAAATCCGTCGAAGCTCGTGGCTTCCTAGGGCTGAACAAAGAGAAATGAGCTCATGTTAAAGGGAAGCAGAACTTCAAAGAGAACAGGCATGTTTGTTTAATGCTGGCAACTTAATTCAGCTCTAATCTGTCTCTTCTGGTGGTTGCTAGCAGAGGTGGAGGAGAGCGGGGTTTCTCCTAGGTACATTCCTCCTCCTCCAGGCCTCCCACTCCCACCCGTGTTTGCTCAGGGGGGCGGCTGCGAGGGCTCTGGTGCTGCTGGGGCCGGGCCAGCCGCTCCCAGGGAGCTTTCTGGAGGGCACGGGTGTGCGGAGGCAGGGAGCGAAGGGAGCCCAGGCAGCGCGGAGGAATGGCCCTCGCCTCACCAGGCCGGTAGTTGCAGCGCTGTCAGGAAGTGCTGGCAGCCCTGCTGGGAGCACTTGGCCATGAACAAGGCAGCCAAGTGCCTGCGGCGCCCGGCTTCTGGCCGCCTCTGTACAGCACAGCCCAGGGACGGGGCTCTGCCAGACACACCGTGGGTGACCCACAGCCATGGGGTACTGACACAGGGCAACTGGAGCAGGGTGAGGGTGGAGGTGGGGTCTTTTTGGACAGAGGGGCAAGGCAAAGCGCAGCAGAGCTCGTCCCGTACACCTTGGGCCCTCTGTGACAGCAGCTGGGGAGAGCAGGTCCCCCTGCCCGTCGCAAAGGGAGCTCCCCACCATGCCAAGCAGGCACCCCCAGTTGTCTCTTGGGCAGGAATCCCCAGGTCTGTGCCACCACCCCTCACACTGGGTGCATGGCACCTTCCGTGCATTTTGGTGTTACATGCGTGCTCGTACGCCCTTAGCCGCACATCTGGGGCTCTTAGGAACATGAGGTGTGGCTGGGCTCGCTGTCAGACGCAGTGCTGGTTTGACCTCTGCTCTCAGGGCAGACTGTGTTAATGGCATTTTCTGCACTCACCTTGCAAAGGGGATGGTGGTGACTTGTAGGTTCACCTCAGAGGTTTATGTCTTTTTTTTTTTTTTTGCTGTTTCTGGAAGAACTGTTTGTAAAGAATTTGTAAAGAATCAAGCATTCATTGTAGAGAAATAGTAATCTGTCGTGGGGCATGTACATAAAACAGCTGAGTTAAAGTTGCATGGGGCATTTAACGCAAACTTACTGCAAAGGCTTTGGAATTTCCTGTTTCATGGTGGCACCAGAGTTTCAGGGTGAAACAAGAGGGAAATGGTGTTTCCCCAGCTTTAAGGTTAGCAGCACACAAAAGCGTGGCCAAAATCCGCTACACGCAGATCCTTTCAGTAGAAGTCAAGATGCAGAATTTTTCAGTAGAAGACCCTGAAGGTTTGTTGTGTAGAGAAGGAATAATTCACTTACGAGTCTCATAGAGACTCAACAAGTATTGTGGCAGGTAAGGGGCAGGAGACAGCATGTTTCTCAAGCCTTGAGCTTGGAGGTTTAAGTTACGCTGCGACGCCTGTGATCAGAGTACCAGGCTGTGGACTGCTGGAATGTCAGGTGGCAATGTAAACGGGGAGGAAGCAGAGACTGAAGAAGCAAAATATGTATGCCATGTAATACTTTTGGAAAACCTTATGGCATGCACTTCCCATTTTCTGAACTTCGTACTCCTCGGGGAGTCTGCAAGTAACAAGCAGGGCAGAGAAACAGTTCTGCTCCCAGGTCAGTGGCATCAGTAGAGCGCAGCTTTGGAAAACCGATTTGGAGAGCCCCTGTCCATTACAAACAGTACAGAAAATCGATACTCAAGATCAACCTAAAGAATGAGGATTGTTGCTTAGTTACTTTAAGTCATGTATTGGGAGAAAGAGAGCGGGAGAGATGCCCACAAACCACAGTGCAGCTGCTAAGGATCAGGGCAAAGCAGATTGAAGAGGGAAATACCAGGCTGTGATAAAAATCACTGGAAGAAAGAAGAATGAGATAAGAGGCTGCCTAATGACCGTCGTTTCCGGGGCACCTGCCCTCAGCAGGGAGGTGGGTATAGGGGAAATCCCCCATCAGCCAAGGCATGGTCTGGCGGAGAGATGTCTGCTGCTTTTTTCTATGGGAAAATTGGCTTTTCACAACCGATCACAGACTAGAGGAAAGTTCAGTCCTTTGTAGTCAGTGAAGCACACATTGGAAGAGGTTCCACGAGGAGTTGTTCTCCTTTCTGAAGTGGTTTGTGAAATGGAGAGCTGCAAACCCCTGAGGAAAGCAAAACCAAGCAGGGGTCTTGCCAGGTCCTCTGCCAGGCGTCTCCCAGCTCTGAGCTGTTCTCCCAAGCAGGTGATGCTCCTTCCTCTGCCTCGTGCCAAAGGAGGCGGCCAGGTAGCAGGCTGTGAAGGGGACACTGAGCAGACGGGATCAGGGCTTGCTTTCTGTACACGCTGATTGTGGGAGCAGGAATCTATGAGATTTTCTGCAAGATTTGGGTCTTTGCATAAGGAAGCATGCAGAACTCCTGTATTCATTACGTGCTAGCTTTACGTTTCAAGGGAATGAACGTGTTGTTGTGGTTCTCACACTGCAGGGTTGGGAACTGTAACTGTGATTGACTTCAGACAGCGTGAGGCACACACAGGACCCCCAGGAGCCCTGGTGATAGCTCAGCACCGGGGGCTACACGCGTTAGCCCAAGCAGCACCACTGCGGGAAGGGGCCGGGGCAGGGACAGCCTCCCCCACTTTCTTGAAAAGCATCTGACGTGCCAGGTGTGAGAAATCCAGGTGTGAGCTGCACCTGGACTGGGACCTTCCCCACACACCCATGCGCACACAGCCCTCCTCCGCAGTAACAGCATCCCTGAAGCCTGCTCATCCTCGTGTAGTGGCGTGTCCTTGATGGAGGGCAGGGAAATGCTGTAACCCTCACAACAGCATGCAGGGCACCGCCGCCTGCAGCATCCTGCCCACAGCCATGAGCTTTGCTGTCAAATCCGTGACTCAGAAGGTCTGTGCCCCTCTCTTCCCTGTGGGTTATGTCTTTCAGCTGCCCGACACCTCTGAAGCTACCTGGCGGTGGCTGCGCTTGGTGCAGGCAGGTCCCTTACACCTCCTTACGCCCTCCCGGATCCCCCTAGGAGAGGCGATGCTGTGCTGGGCGCCGGAGGCAGCAGCAGTGAAAGCGTTAAGGCCAGGCGGGCAGGAGCTGGAGCAGCCTGGGATGGAATTCGGAGGAGTGGAGCCGCTGCCTTGGCAGGAGCCCAGCTGGCAGCGGGGCCTCGGACTCGGGGAGCACCGCTGCGGGGCTCGGCCGGCCGGCGGGGAGCTGCAGAGCGAGCACCGGGCCCTGCCGCAGGCGCTCGCCTGCCCTGCCTGGGTCTCTGCTGCTAGCTGTGGGTGCACAGCTCCCTCTCCATGGGCTTGGCTGGCTTGCAAGCGCTTCCAAGCAAAAGTTAATGGTTTTACCTAGCCACCCCGGGAGTATTTTGAAGCAGAGCTCACGGACGCTCCTGGACTTGCCGCGTGCTGCGTCCTGCCATGCTCGCAGCAGCGCGAGGCTGGAGGTAGAACACACGGAGCTGCAACGCGGAGCTCATGACGTCCTTCTCTTGCCACCCTTGCTGCCATGCGATTTATTTATTAACTGCTTGGTGTCTTCAAAGGAAGATGATCATCAGATGCTAGATTTCCTGCCCCCAGGCAAAGGTAATGTTTGTATTATGACTTCTCTTTATTTTTGATGTTGCTTGGTTTCTCTTCCTCCTTTGGGAAGGGAGCACGCAGGTGGGTGGAAGTTACTGTTGGGAGTAGCTGGCAGGGTGATGCTCAGGTCAGCTCCTCTGCTTTACTGCTGGGAGGAGATGCAAAGATGCCAATTCCTGTCACTTCGGGGTCTGGAGCTTGTACCTCAGGCTGGTGCAAAGCCAGGCTCAGGAAGCCGGTGAGAACAGCAGAGCAAGGGGCCTCCGGTCCGTGGGGTGGCTGGGGCCTCACACTCCGGTGGAGCTACGTGCTGGCAGCTGGAGGGGTCGCGCACAGCAGCTCAGCATTCACCCCTGCAGCCACAAGCCTTGTGGACACCAGCCGGGTACCTGCGGATGCTGCCTTCGAGACCACTGTCAGGAACTGCCAAGCACCACCCTTGACCTGTTCGGAGCACAAAATCACGGGTTTTATCCATAACCCCAGCTGGGCTGGGACGTGTGTGCTGGAATCCGTGCTGGGATACAGGTCTGTTTAGGATGTTTTCTTCCCCTTTCCATCCTGCCTTTTGGCCTAAACCAGACCTCTAAAATCTACAGGCGTCCCGAGTCACCGCAGGATGGTTCTGCAGGAGCGTCACTGCTGGAAACCTTCCTCTCCTGGGACAAGTGAAGCTGGGCCTGTTGCTCCCCTCCCGCGGGGACTTTGTAACACTACTTGTGCGGGTGGGATGCGGTGCAGGGCTGTGCCAGGTGCTTGTGTAGGCTGGAGGTCTGCACGTTTCTGGGAGGGAGCCGGACAAATTTGAGGGCTTTTTCATCTGCTGGTCTAAATGCAGGGTCTGGCTCAGGAGCCGCTGCTGTCTCTTTGCCTCACCGTCACCACTGACAGGTTTGGAAGCAGAGTTAAACAGGCCTCAAGTGTGCTCGGTTCAGTAAGTTTTATGCCTTCAGGAGGGCAGCAGGGAGAGCCCCAATTCGCATCGAGCTCCCTGCAGTGCTCCAGCTTCTGCAGAGCCTGGTCTGACCTGGGACACACCGAGCTCATGTCCTCCCACTCGCCTTTGGTACTGTCATGAAAGAGACCTCCTGTAGCCTCTGTTTGGTGGAATTGGTTTGCCCAAACCCTCCGGATTATGTCACCCAGACCCAGAAGACTTCAGGGCAGAGGCCTGAGGAAGCGCTGCTGCATCGTCCTGAAGCCAGTCAACAGTGCTGGAACTGGAATTGAAAGGGGCTGGTGTGCACTGTGAGATCAGGGCAGTGGCATCTTTGAACAGTAGTGAAGCGATCTTGGTCTGGTCCCTGTGCTTTTTTACAGGGTCCTGAAAAACTGGTGGTGGCACAGAGCAGGGAATTGGAAGAGGACAGAGGCCTTTTACTGCTCAGGTGTCTGTTCAAGCTCAGATTTAAGCCTGTTAAAAATTAAGTCACGCAGCCTGAATGCGCAGTCACGGCCAGACATGTCAGGATGGCTCCTGGAGCCCGTCATGCCGGATTTGCTTCAACCCCAGGGCTCCCAGCTCACGTGCTCTGTCATGATTCAGGACAGGAAGAAAGCACGGCTGGTGTGAGTGGGGACACTCGTCTCCAAGCACACTCCTGCTCCCCCGCGGGTGGTTCGGGTGCACCCTGAGCTGCCTCGCTTTCCCCTGGCAGGGACAGGAGTCTGGTGTTCCTGGAGCAGCAGCCGCAGAAGAGTTTGAGTTAGGCTCTGTACTGGGACGTGGGAGATGCTGAGCTTGGATGCCCTTCGAGGCTTCACATTGAGGACTTAGAGCTCCGAGTGTGTTTTCTGCCTGTCACCAGCACACAGGTGCCAGCTGTTGGTGACCGTAGCTTGGTCCCCAATAGGGGTGCTGTTTCTTACGCGGACAAATGCTGCAGGAACCAGCATGACCTGACCAGATTTTTCTCCCAAAGGCTTATAGAGGCTGCTTGCAGTTGGGGAACGGAGCAGCCCACATGCATGCAGGAGAAATGGGCCCGATCCAAAGATACCTGAATCTTGGTAGGATTTTTCGCAGTGACACAATGAGAGCAGGGACATAACGTTATCTCATGACCTACTGAGTAGTTTCTTCTCTTTGTTTCCTCCCTGTTATTCGGATAAGTTGGAAATGTTGTGCCCAGATCAGGTTCTGATCCTGGCTTTGGTAAACAGGGCTACGTTGCCACAGCGTGCGTTTCTATTGAATTTGGGAGCTTCATACTGAATATACAGCCCAACTTGTTAAAAGATTAGACCTTTTGCAGCTTGTCAGTTCTCCTCTTGATCTTGGTATTTTTATGGCTTCTGAACAGCTTTAATAAAGAACAAAAGGTGGAATAAACTGCACCCACTAGCAGTCTCCTTTTTCTTTGTGCTCTGAGATGTTGAAGGTGTTCTGCTAATATTTAACCAGGAAGCCGAAGCTAAAAAAAGAGCTTCAGAGAAGATCAGAACAAGCAGAAACCCCAGGAAGAGTTCTGAATAGCCTGAATACTCTAAGAGTACAGAAGCGTTTTGATTCTCAACATGGGGTTTTGGAAACGAGATGATAATCAACTCCCAGAGGCAAAAGACACAATCAGTTAGTAGATTGACTGTGGTGGCTTCTCGTGCCACCTATTTTAACTCAATGAATGTCCTTGAGCTCGCTGGATATTAATATCAGCACAGCCACGCTGCCGCAAGCTTCCTGCGGGCTGTAAATCTGGGGCTGGTGACCTCTGTCCTGCTCAGGCTGGCGTGGCTGTGCTTGCACGTGCTGAAGCCTGACCAGTCTCCAGGTTGGTTGCATCCCAAGACTGTGGCTCTGTGACTTCCTTGAGGACTGCCGCGTGGACCAGACAGGGGTCAGTCATCCGCTATTCTCTCGGCAGCCTGCTCTGGGTACGTACTGAGAAGGCTGCTGGCCGTCCTCAGGGCATTCGGCCCGGTGGTGCTGCACTATGATGGTTCTCCCGGGGTGTGGAAATGCGGTTGTTTGGTGTGGGCTGGGTGTCTGCGTCGGGACTGGAGGTGCTGGCTCCTCTCATGCACCATCCACTGAGTGGCTCCAGCTGAGCTCTTGCTGCTGGAGTACTCACTGGGGGCCTCTGGGTGCTGTCAGGAAAGAAACCATCTCCACTGGCTGAACTGACTTCAGGGTAATCAAATTAAGCTTGAGTACTGAAGTTCAGATTTTGACTTGGTTTTGGTCTCATTTTGGCAATAAATAAACGGCATTGACATTTCTCCTGGAGCATCCTGGTTGACTCTGTATCAGGTTGTACCTGCTAGTGCATCCCTTCAGTCAGGGGTCTGAGGGTCAACTCTGCTGATGTTTTCTCACGCTGGAGCTGGCTTGGTTCTCATTACCCTTTTATAGTTTAGACTTTTTCTGTTTTAATTCCATTGTTGCTGATTAAAGGAATTCACTGTTACAAGAGGTTTCTTTTTGCAGTGGGCTGGAGAAGGTAAGGCTATCAAGGGGGTTACAGCAAGGAGTCCGTGCTGTGCTGCAGCCAGCTTATTTGTGATAAGAGATACCAGGATGGGGCTTGGGGGAAAACTGCTGACTTCGGTTATGAAGAGGGTGGTTGTAGACAAACGTGGCATTTGCTTGTCCTTTGCGTTTGAACCATTTTCCCTGTGGGGTCCTTGTTCTCTGACCTGGTGGTTGGGCTTGAAGGAGGACCCGTGCTCCAGACTGGCTGAGTTTGGTGGCCCCTGTGCTCGGGGCTGTGCCAGCCAAGCAGCAGCTTCGGACTGGCCTTGCAGAACGGGGCCCAGAATTAAGTGGTGTGAGCCCTGGAGAAATAAAACCCAATGACAACAAAGCGTGCAAGCCAAGGCCAACACTTTGTGAGCTCTTTGCAGGGGCTACGCATCTTGCCAGACACTGGCTTGTACAAAAGAGTTTGTACAAAGTTTTACGAGGCTGATGAGGATACTCTCTATAGCGTAAATTACAGTGCCGTCTCAGAGAGGGCTCTAATTTTGTTGAGGACTTCCTGTGCAGTCCAAATCTACAAGATAAATGCCTTGAGCCAATGGGAAGTCTAGCCCTGCTGTCCAAAACGACCATTTTTCTCTGCAGTGTAAATCCCTGGGCCAGTTCTGTTCCCAGCACGGTCTTTCTGCTCCTTCTCTTTGCCTTCAGGGAGCAGGAGGAGGGGCTGGTAGGGAGAAGAGGGGCTGAAGGAGCATTGTGCTGCTCCTCCAAGCCGCAGCCGTGTAACTGGCAGCGAGAGACGTCTGCTACCGACTGTGCAGATGCTCCACAGCAAACGTGCCGAGAGCTTAGGGGCTTGGGAGAAGCTTGTGTGGCTTCTTCAGTGCTGGCAGGCGTGATGCCTTTTTTTTTCCTTACCCGAATGCTAGCCTTTGCAGCTTATTTTAAAAAAATACTAATGCATGACTCAGTTTACCCATTCGTTCTATAATGCTACCCAGTTGGATGCAACACAGTTCATTTCCTTCCTGTACTGGGGAGAAGCGGAGACCTGGGTTTTGGAAGTAATCTGTGTGCTCAGCACTGAACTGAAAATGACTTTTGCTGAGGACAACAATTTGGACATCCTCACTCTTCACAGCGCTGTCACTGTCTTTGTGTCTGATCATGAGCCAGTCGCTTCTCTCTGTTTATTTTGCCATCAGCAGAACGGGGACCGTGCTGACCCCGGGGCATCTTGATGAATAAGTCTGTTATGTTGCACATCCGTAACACTTGTTGTGCCAGCTTGCAAAGGACTTCACCCACATCAGGAATATCTGCACATGTATGTTTATATTGTTTTAAAGCACCAAAGACTACTAACTAGCTGCTACCAGGGGATGCAGGAAAATGGGGAAGTCGCCGACCAATGTCCCTGCCTCAGCCCCTCTGCTCTGGCTGCCCAGCTGCTGAGAGCTGGGGACACATCAAACCTGGAGCCGTCCTGGATCCCAGGTTTAGCTCCTGCATGCGGTTGTGGTGGACAATAATGACAGGCTCTGCTTCGGGAAGAAGCACAGAGGTTTGAAGCTTGCACGTCTTGCTCTCAGACGGGCACTGAGTGCTGGTTCTTGTCAGGAAGTCTGGGTTTGGATTGCTGCATCCAGAGGATTCAGCCAGTGCTCAGCAGGGTGTTGGCAATTACGCTTACCTTAATTGTGTCTCTGTAACCCATATCTTTGCTTTGTGCTTCTGACCACACAGTGCTGAAGCTGGAGCACAAAAAAACAGTGGTTGGGTGCCCTACAGGGTGTTCCTCCTAGATGCTTTACAATGGATACAAATGCCATTTTCAGTCTTCTCATAAACCGCCTGCTTCATTTCAGGACACCCCCAATTAAGGGGCAGTGCACAAAGGCAAGGGGAGAATGATTTTTTTTAAAAAAAAGGAAGTTGAGGGCATTGTAACTCTTGCCCTGCTCACCTGAAGAGCAGAGCGGGGCTAGTTCCTGGAGGCTGCATGGTGGCAGCATGGACCAGAGCTGTGCCTGGCAGGTGGGAGGTCTCCTGGTCCTGCCCAGCGAGGCACCAAAACGCCCCGTTTTTGAGCTGAATGAACAGTTTGCTCAGGCTGTCTGGGAGCTGGCAGCCAGGCGCACGTCTGCTCTCAGGGGAAGCCTCCAGAGTGGAAGCTGGTGAACGAAGCGCAGTCAGAACGGGGGAGCAGAGCAGGGTCCTCCACTTCCAGCGGCTCCTTCGTGAAAGGCCCCAACAAGCAGCCACTGGCGGGGTGTACGCAGCCCCTCCCCAGCAGCCATGCCGCAGCGAAGCAGTTAACAGCTCCCTGCCCCGGGGCTCCTGCTCCTGCCTTGCCGCTGCCACCCCGCAGCCCAGTGACCCTCTCCAGACCCCTGAAACCTGGGGCGCAGCTGTTAGCTGCTTTGGGAAAGATGCATGACCAAATTCAGGGGACTTGGGGGAAATACCAGAAACGTGGTTTTGTCACGGAAGGCTTGAGAAGATAAGAAGGATCGGACCGTGTGCTGTCTGCAGCCAGATACTGTCTCGTCGCTCGCCTCTGGCAGTACATGAGAGGAGCTGAAGTAACTGAGACAGGAGCTATTGCTCTGGGCTGGGAGCAGTCGTCCTTGCAGGAATCAAGGACAGAGTGGTGCCTTCCCCTGCAGTTCACTGGTAATTTAGGGACAGAGCAAATCTGACTTCAGCCTCGAGAGAGGGGATTTCCAGCGCAGCCCTGGCTCTGTACTGTCAGGCAGGTCTTGACTGATCCTTCCGCTAGGAATGCTTTCAGAGCATCTTACCTGATCTCTGGCAGGTCTCCACTCGCAGATGGAAGAGCTGTAGGTGCCAGTTGTTTTCAGGAAGAAGGTATGGCTGGAAGTGCGATCCTTCCGGAGTTCAGCCTGCCCAGGCTAAGCACAGCGCCCCACAGCTCAGGTGCTGGACCCCGGATCGGCGCGTTTGGTTTTTACTCTGGCATGGAGAGCAGCAGCCTCCACTCAGGGGACTGTGACTACTCCAGGTTTTTCCATATGACACTGTTTAAAGATGGAGGCTGCTCTTGTTTTCATTCTCGCCTGATTTAATTATATTTGCTTTTTCTCTTTTTATTTCAGTTGTGATTCCAAAGAGCCCTTTACCTGCCTCCGAAGTAAACTCGGAGAAACCTAGCATGCACAGTAGCACAAAGACTGTTTTGGGGCATCAACAAGGGCAAAGGCGTCGCAAAACAGGGAAGAAGCGTGGTCGAACGACCAAAGCGCTAATCCATCACCCCATGCCTACACCCTCCAAGTCAGTGGAGCCTTTGAAATTCCCCAGAAAGAGAGGCCCAAAGCCTGGCAGTAAGGTAAAAGCTGATGCTGATGCAGGCGGGTGAAAAGCAGGTGCTGCAAGTTCTGCCATGGGATGGTGCATGCGTGTATTTGTGCACGTTTGTCTCAGCCTCTGGCTGTGTGACTGCAGCAAGTAGGAGACCAGAGGGGTGTGTGGGGCTGGGAATATCCCTCCGAGTCCAGCCTCAGAGTTGTAGAGAATGTCTGTGTCCTAAAGATCATTTCCATCAAGAAACCGTGCCTTTGGAGCTGCATTAGCTGTGAAGTAGCACGGCAAATGCTGTGATCACGACAGGTTGGCCAAATGGTGGAATAAGCTCTTCTGTCCATCATGCGTAGCTAGTCTTAGTCAAGCAGAGGTGGCGGATCTCAGGCTTGTCATTTTTTCGAGGATCGTGGTTTCTAGAATGTACACGTATTGATTAAGTAGGTTCTTGAAACTCCCCGTCATCACCATCAGAAGTGTGTCATGTTCCACAGTGCCTTGTTTGTTGGATGCAGAGAAGAGAGTGTAGTGATCATGGGTGGTATAGGAGAGCAGGGATAAAAGGAGAAATATCCTCATCTTTTTCTGCAGAGGAAACCTAGGACATTGCTGAACCCAGCACCCACCTCTCCAACAACCAGTACCCCAGAACCAGACACAAGCACTGTGCCCCAGGACGCTGCTACAATCCCCAGCTCTGCCATGCAGGCTCCCACAGGTAAGGGTCTCGAACTGCATCCTCGAAAAGATTGCACAGTTAGGAGCTGCAGCAGTCAGGAGGTGGCACGCCACAGCACTCCCGTTTCTTCACAAATGCACAAACCAGCAAACCTTAAGATTCCACGAAGGCTGGCCTAACTCAGAGTGTGTCAGGAGGCAAGGAGAGGCACGTGAGTTCACACCAGCTGTTCGCTTATCCATACTGGAAATACAAAGCCATGGGAGGATTGCAAGTCCATCTGACGAATGCAGAGATCCCTTTCCCTGAGTTGTCACCTGCATGTTAGTGACTCCAAAGCCCTCGAAGTGCACTTCTTGTGGCCCCTATAGCCCAGAGGCAGTACTGTGAGCAGCTGCACTCAGGAGTTCATAGTGTGGGCTCTCCAAAACTGTGCCAGGCACAGCTGCTGAAGATAGAGCAAGGTGCAGAACAGCTCCTGCTGAGCAGCACTGGCCATGGGCTGTCCAGCTTCAGCCAGACAAGCAGGGACAAGAGGGAGCAGGGGAGGAATAGCAGCAGCCAGTGCAGAGCATGTGCTCTGCTACAACTGTGAGACACAGCCAAAGGTGAATCTGGGCAGGAAAGTCTAATGCAAAGCTGGTTTTTATATGTTCAAGCACTGGATAAGGGTAGAGCCCTCTGTTTCCCCAGAACCCAATTTTCAGAGGAACCCAAAGAATCCATTTCCCCCCAAAGTTGGGGCTGCATTCCTTCGTTTCCTATGAACATCTCAGCCACTTTACCTTGCTGGCCCAGGAACCACGTTGCAGCCTGTCTTTGGGAGCCTGAGCACTGGGGAAAGCATAGGAGCAATAGCAGCAGCGTGGAAGGTGAGCATGATGGAAGCAGGAAGGTGTTAGAGGTGATTCCCCCCTAAATGTGACTCTGTTGCAGGCTGCAGACAGGCACCTGTGATGGCTTCGCTCACACTTTGTGAGTGATTTTACAGTCTTAAAACCTGGGCATCTCCATCTCTCAGGCTGGATTTTAGGCATCTGTTTCTTGATTTCTTGAGTGGGTTAATGGCAAACACATTTCTCATCTTGGCAGTTTGCATTTACTTGAACAAGAACGGCAGCACTGGGCCCCACCTAGACAAGAAGAAAATTCAGCAGCTGCCGGATCATTTTGGACCAGCTCGAGCTTCTGTTGTCCTGCAGCAAGCAGTGCAGGCCTGCATTGATTGCGCTTACCATCAGAAAACAGTCTTCTCCTTCTTAAAACAAGGCCACGGGGGAGAGGTCATCTCAGGTGAGAACTGGCCTGCAGCGCTTTGCCTTCAGAGATGTCATTGCAAGAATTCAGTCGCTGGAAGACGTCTCTCCTGAAGCTTGGTACAGTCACGGGCCAGGGGCAGACAGAAGATTTCTGTCTTCTCTTTCTTGCCAGACATCTGTGTCAGTGAAGCAACAGCTAGCGGCTGATGCAGAGCAGGGCAATAGCCCGTCCTCCAGGCCCAGCTGCTGGAGCAAGCAGCACGCAGCCCCGGTGCGAGCCCGGGGTGCGCTGTGCGTCACCCCCGGCACTGCCTGGACCCCAGCAGGGGACAGAACGGGGGGGCCTTGCAGGACTCCTAGTGGAAGGAAAAGCCGAACCGCAAAGCTGCTCTTCCCCTACCCCCGAGTTTTAATTTTACTCTTAAGCCCCAGTTGACCCGGATGGCGGGAGTGCAGGCCCCTCCTTGAGCGCCTTTCTGCTCCCAGCACCGCGGCTTCGCGGCCGTGCAGCCTCGTCCCTGACAGCGGGAGCAGCAGGCTGGTTTTAGCCTGTCCCAGGGAGGCGAGCTCGCCAGCGCCCAGCCAGCGGAAGGCAGTGGCTTTTGTTTGCTCTAGTCTAGACCAGTGATGCTGAGATACAGAAGCTGGCTGTGCAGCCCTGGGCGTAGTCTCCTGCCTTTGCTGGGGGTTTACGTGTTGGGCTCTGTTTGTTTCTGTCTCCAGCTGTGTTTGATCGGGAACAGCACACTCTGAACCTGCCAGCAGTAAACAGTATCACCTACGTCCTCCGCTTCCTGGAGAAGCTCTGCCACAATCTCCGCAGTGACAACCTCTTTGGGAACCAGCCTTTCACTCAGAACAGCCACATGCAGCGCTCACACGAGTACGACCACGACAGGTATCTACCAGGTAGGAGTTGGGGCGGGGGCGGCGCTGTAGGGACCCCAGGTGCTCCGCGCCTTAACCCAGATTTTGTCGTTAACTCAGGAGGCAGGAGCGTGCTTCCGAGCCCTCTCTGCAGGGTTCATCGCATCACAGCAGTGTCATGCACATGCCCGCAGGGCTCTTTTTCGCTTAGCATTCAAGTTGCCTTATTTTCTGCCTGTCAGTCCGATTTCCATCTCTGCCTGTAGGTTTCCGCTCATCCGTGCTGTCTCCCTGTCTTCCCTCCTCTCCTTGTCCCCCAGTCCTTCCCGCTTCCTGTAATCTGATTAGAGTGACTTCATCCAGCTAGGAATTAGTGAAAGCCTTTGCATAAGAAATAGAAGAGTGATAACAAGTAGTAGGTAAACTGTAATTAGAAATTTAATTAAGTCCTACCTGAGCAGTTTCCAGCGTGGCTACGAATCTGCTGCCAGCAGTCCAGCCCTCAGCGGAAGCTCAGCCTGCTCAGGGATGGAAACAGGCTGCAGCCATCCGAGGCAAAGGTGGCTTTGTTTTTCTTGGCAAGGCTAATGCTCCACTGCGTTGAAGCAGCACACCCCTGGCAAGATAGCTCATGCCACGATGCAAATCGTCAGGCTGCAAAACTGCTTTTAAGTGAAAGCACTGGGAAACCAGAGCAGTAGTTTTCCCTGCAAGTGCTATGTAGTGGCAGCAACCCTGGGGCGACAGCTGCCTCCCAGGGCTGGCTGTGGGGCTCTGTGCGAGCTAATCCTGCAGGAGCTCTGCTGGTGGAGAGGATAGATGCTATCTGCACCCTCGTTATATGGTTGACAAACGTCTCGTGCTGATCTGCTCTCCGGTGATGCATCCTCCACTCTCCAAGCCAGTGAATAACTGTTGTACCATTTGAGGTCTTTCAGAGTTAATCCTCTGGATAATTATAGCTCTTACATAAAGAGCAAGAAGAATTTCTAATGGAAAAGGATAAGGCCTTAGGAAAAACTACTTAAGGAAAGATTGAAAAGTGTGAGGCTTAGGCGCAACAGCCTGGTGCTTCAGTGCTTCATGCATCTCCCTGTGCTCTGCGCCCCTGCCTCTCTGCTCTCTCCTGCTGCCCTCGCACTCCTGTGCTTCTAGGAGCCATCAGTGAGGGTGCTGAAACCAGCCGGGTGGCATGGCCAGGTTGGTGTTCAAAGCACACGTGTTTGGGGAGGAGAATGGCACCAGTGCTAAGAGCATTAGGGTCTCAGGTGAGTGACCTCTGCTTCCTCCGTGGCTGAGCAGCTGCCTGCAAGCTGGGGCTGTGCAGGGCCAGCCGGGCCAGGAGCGGGGATGCTTGCTGTGGTGTAAGGAGAGCTGTAGGAGGCTGGTTGGCTGCTGTGGCAGATACTGGAGCGGCTGGACTAGTTGCTGGAACTAGAGGTTACCCCTCTAGCTCACCCCCAATTAGAAGAAATCTCCGTGTTTTTGTGTGGATCTGCCTTGTCGTCATGAGATAGAGCAAAGCCAGAACGTGAGGAAGAGGCTGCTGTGTCTGAGCATGGCACCAGGCGTGGGTGGAGAAGGTCCTGTAGCCCCCACGGGGCTGGTAGCTGCCGTAGGATGTCACGGGTGTCTGTGCCGAGGGTCAGGCTGCCTGGCAGGGCAGGAAGGTAGGAGGAAACATGGGGGAAGCACAGGCAAGCACCAAACGTGGCACAGTCCTGAGATCTGCCCGCTGTGAGCTCTTTGTTAGAGTGTTTGCGGGGATTAAAGATTAACCACAGTCTAGAGAAGCGATAACCCCTCGTCCTGTAGTTCACCGTGATGTCTCAGGGATCTAACATCTCTTAAGCGCCTGAAAGATGATAAACATCTGTGCGTTACAGTGACTTCTGGTGAGGGCAAAGAACCAGTACCAGTAATGTTCAGAGGTTAGCGCTGGTCATGGAAGAACGAGGATGTGGTTTTATATTTGCTTAAATCAAACCAAGTGAGAAGGCTGCCGTGGACTCACCTCCAGCTCCGTGTGTCTTGCTTTGTTTCCTGTGTGGCTCAGGCACTCAGGTGCCTGAGCAGGCCATTTCTTCCAGAAAACAGTCAGTGGTGGGAACTGGCCTCGGTTCCCAGAACAAACGCCCTTAACCGTGACACGAGCACCGCCGTCGGTGCGCTGGGGGACTCGTGGGTGTGCTCGGGGCACAAGAGGTCTGCCGCAGCCGTAGGCCAGGCTGTGCCGCCATGGAGTTGCGACGTGGCACGCAGTCTCTGTAGGTCCTAGCCACGGAAGGCAGCAGGAATGGATCGAGTTACACATCAGGAAACTGGATTTGCAAGAAAATGGAAAGTTGATTGTTGTCGATAGGAATAGAAGTGGGCTGGGAAATACTGTGAACAGGAAGGTCTGAATTGGAGCGATCCAAAAACACGGACAGGACGAACCCTCTGGACCACTGAGTTGGGATCCTATTATCATGGACACCACGGCATTGCTTTGATGAACTCTGGAGCCGTGTTTTTAATAAGTTGGGAATTAGTTTCTAGTCCGAATTTATTCTTGGGCTACTTGGTAACTGTGTCGTCTTGTCTTAACATCGTCTTTTAGCTTGACTTACTTCCCCTCCTTCGGGAGGCCGTTAGAAAGCAGTTGTATCCTCCAGGGGAGCTCGCCTTCCATCTGTGCTGGTACGAAAGGCTCTCTGCTCTCCTCACGTAGTGTTGCTTGGGGTCAAACTTCCGTGAGGTGACCAGAAGGCTACCCAGCACTCCGGGGAAGAGCTGGTGAGGGCCTGGTGCCACAGCACTGGCACCACCGTCTTCACAAGAAGCCACTTCTCATTGCTGCGTCCTTGTAGCAGGTGATGAGTGTCCCGTCCTGGTCATGTACCCTGTTCTTCCCATCCGTCATTGTCAGCTGCAGGTCCACAGCTCGCAGGGCGATGTGTCACATACATATTTGCATTTTGCATCTGAATTTACCTCCTGTCTGGTACTCTGTTGGCTCCCGGCATTCGTCTCCCAGCATTTCACCCCTTGGCGCAGGGTCCCCGCCGCAGGCTGGCACGCGTCGCCTCGAGCTGGCCGTACCCTGTGCTGTGCCCGCACGGGGCAAGGTCGCCGCCAACCGAACCGCTGTCGTGGCTGCCGTCCTGTCCGTGTGAGCAGTCCCATCCTCTGTGTCCATCCGTGCGGTGACGTTCTGTGTTCGGCATTTTCCATCTGTGAGGGACGCCTCGCGGCCCGGCCCGGTGTGTGCGGTGCCGGGAGCTGGGTCTCGGCGCCCTGTAACCCCCTCCCTGCTGGGGTGGAAGAGTGGCAGGGGCAGCTGTGGCGCTGGGGGAGCCGTTCGGGGAAAGACTAAAAATTCAAGCGTGGTTTAATCAAACGGTGCCTGTGGCATAGAGTGTCTGCAAACTGTCCGAGGGCTGCAAGTGTCCGAAAGGTGAAGAGACTGGGGTGGAGGAGGAATCACGTGGGAGATGAGTCAGAAGGAGGAGAAACGGAATGAAGCTGATCAAAGGTGCCGTTTGGGGTGAAGCATGGCAAAAAGTGGCTACAGACGCTTGTTAGGTTCATCCCCACCCTTTTTCTCTGTGAAACTCACAAAGTGTGAAATGGTAAGCGCTGACAGCTGTCGCTGGGGTGCAGTTTCAGCAGGCTGTTACCAGAACGGCGGTGCACAAGAGTGACAAGTCACTCTGGCAGGGCTGAATTTCCCAGAAAATCTCCACTCCTAAATAGGGCTTCTTCTCTTTTCCTAGACAGAAGCAGTTCGTTAGACGGCACTCTGCAGGGACCAGGCCGGGGTACAAAGCGGTATTCCCAAGATTCCCCTCCATACAGTGCTCCTCTCTCCCCCAAGTTACCAAAGAATGACCGTCACCCTTTGGAAGGTGAGCACAGTGTCTCTTCCCAAAGCTGGCTGTTTATAGCGACTTGTAATGGATGCAGCAGAACCTCACGGCAACGCCAGCCCAAGCCATGGGCTTAGGAAGTCTGCTTTGCTCTGTCTCTCCTGGCATGGGTCGGTGCTTGGTGTCTCAGAGAGAAGAAACTTTTGTACACCGAGGCAGGTAGCCCAAGCAGTTGTGCAAGATGTGTGGAATGCAGGCAGAATTCCTTCTAACCCTGATAGCGATCAGCTAATACCATAAATCCTGGGGTTTAATTACCCATATTTTAGCTTCCATTACTATATATGGTATTAAAGGTCATAAAACTGTCCAGTTGCTTCAGTCAATCTCCCCCTGATTTTTTTCCGTGATGGCTTGCTGCAGTGTTTTCTGCAGATGCTGATGTGCAGCTGTCTGGCTGGGAACTGGTGCCCTTTCCCAGGATCCCATCGTGTTCCTCACAACCCTCACTAAATAACACGGCATGTTTCGCTACCGCGTGCTTCACCAGCTAAACCAAACCTCCTGCAGCACTGCTGCTGCACCATCAGCCAAATAACTGATGCAGATGTGCTCTGCCACGTTCTCAAAAGTAATTGCAGAAATACCCTCTTTTGTATGTGGTCCATAGGTGTCACCTGCATGTGCAGGTCGTGGGCTCCCAGGGGGTCCGGGTAGCTGGGGGACTGTGAGCCTGAGGAGGAGTCCTCGGTCAATAAACTTCCACCTTCCCTTTTGCTTTGAACTGTAAGTGCTCCATAATGCAGAGTGGAGGTTTAGGTTTCCTAAAGCCTTTTAATTGATGGCAAAAGCTGCCAAGTGGTTAGTCTCAGTTCTTTGTAATAAGTTCCTGGAAAATTTTGCTGGAGTGTGTTAGCTGGGCTCTTAGTTCAGTGGCTTCGTGCTCTGTTGCTGTCCTGCTAGAGTCTCTGTTTCCGCAGTTGTTGCTGAGTTTGCTGGGCTTGGGCTGTTGATCCCAGATTTGAGAGTCAGCAGCCTCCTGTGCACTGTGGTGCCTTCATGCCTCACCATGCTCTGTGCTCCTCCAGCCACAGCTGATCTGAACCTGCACCCTGCGATGGACAGGTTCGAACGGCCTTAGTACCTAAATCGGTCAGAGCTGCAGGTTTGCCACCTAGCTGATGTGGAGAACAAGGTGACCGTGGGACTGTCCCACGTACACTGACAAGCTGAAAATTGTTCCCTAGAACCCAGTCCCTCTATCACCTCCTGGTACACATTCTTCCTGGTGTCCTCTAATCCATCAGCCGCTGCACACAGGTAACCGTTAGCGAAGCGTGTCAGCTCCTCCCGTCCGGGCCGTGAAGCACGCAGTGCCTTGCTGTTCGGGGGCTCTAAAATTAAGGTGCCTTGCTTAGGTGGTGTCGCAGACTCTGTATTGTCAGCCAAAAGGATTCTGTAAGAAGTAATTCTGAGTAGGAACCTAGTTAGGTTGTCTGGAAGGTTGAATCTCAGTCTGCTTCGGAGTGTATTCAGGTATCTTTTGGCCTTTGAAAGTGGCGGGCCATCCAGATGCCCAGATTTTGCAGCCCCTTCTGTGGAAGTAGAGACAAGTGTGCAGACTGTGTGCCTTCACGTGAAGGTGGTGATTCTCATGGTTTGTGAACTTCCTACAGCAACTTGGTCTTGGTCCGTTCTTGGTTCAAGCAGGAGTGTACAAGGCAGAGAGAAACAAGGTGTAATTCTAAATCCCTTTTAGAAATTCAATTTTATCCTGCAGGCAATCAACTTATGGCCCGTTCCACCTCATCCTCTATGAAATTTAAGTAGAAGCAGGAATATTTGCATTTCAGAGGATGTTTTTTAAGAACACGAGCCTGACGTACTCAGAGAGGCGTATTTCCTGAGCAAGGAGGTGTCTGCTCGTGGTGACGAGCTCGCTCAGGAGAGCCGTTCTGGCTGCAGCCGTGTGGCACGCTGCGGCACCTGAGCTATTTCCAGTGTGCCGAGCTGCCGGCAGTGGGTAGCAGGGGGAAGTCTCCATTCATCGTGCCCTTGGCAGGAAGGCAGAAAGACGAGGAGGGGATCCCTCTTCATATATTGTTTTTCTTCATACACCCAGTGCCATTAATGTAGCTTTTTGCTAAAAAGCTGCGGTTCCAGCACAGTGGGGACCAGCTTTTGAAAGACTATCATTTGTTGGAAACAGTGGGTGTTCAGTAGTTGTGCAAATCAGATTTGTGCTTGTGGCCAAACTCCATGTTTTAGCAGTAAAACTGCACTCTTGAATCTATAGCATTATTTGTTTAATTAAACTTTAATTATCTGCTCCCTGCCTCTCCACCACTAATTGTGGCATGTTTTCCTACAGTGCTCCAAAAGCAAGCCTGTATTTAAAACTAGCAGTTTATATAAGAAAATCTGCCTAAGAATCAACCACCTCCTCCTCGCTCCAAAAACTAGTTATCAGGGGCAGAAGGGTTCTGGATAGTGCCTGGAAGCAGTCTGTGCGCTGCCGCCTGCAGAAGCGTGTTGTCTTCCGCTGCAGCTGATTCACGGAGCTAGTCAAAATTTTCCTCTTGCTTTTGTTTCCCTCTCCCCTCTCTGGCGGTACCATTTGTGTAAGCAGCTCCCTGTGTGTTTGTATTTTTAAGAAAGTTTGAGGCCTCGGTAGGGTCAGTGCAAGAGAGAAGCCTCCAGCTCTGCTGCAATATTTTCAGCACAACCAAGCACTCCCCAACCCAGAGACGGGGAACCTGAGCGTGCAGCTTTAATTCTAGGCAAAAACGCAGCGCTCCCAAGTTGTGTGGCTGCATGCTGTTCTTCGGATGTTTGATCATAAACACATGTGAGAACATGATCACATATTTGAAGAACGCATCACAGAGCATTCACATCAGCATAATGACTGTGTGTTAATTGTTGAGTTAAATCTGTTCCGAGGGCGAGTTCTGGATCCTCAGTGTTGCACCGACACGACCCGATGCCTGTGGTCTTCCAGCCTCCCAAGCTGCAGCCTTCTCCAGCCGAGCTCCGAAGTTCTGCTGACACACGTCCCTCTGCGTGAGCTTCGGCATCGTCATCACCAGTCGGACACGCACTTCTGCCTGACCCAGCACATCTGGGGCTTCCTGGCAAGCTGAGGCTGTGCGTCACTCGCAGAGGGAGTCGTGTTTCCCTGGAGGCAGGAGCTGAGCCGCACAGACCCCTGCCGGTGCCATGTCTCTGCCGCGCCTGCCCCTGTCCTGCCGCGAGGCACGCAGAGCGGTGCCGCAGGCTGTGCCCCGCAGCTGCTCTCACGCCACTGCGCGTTCCCGGAGTCAGACGTCACCCTTTGCACAGATGTTCCAAGAAGTGTGTGCTTAATGGGAAGTGATTTGTGTTTTAAGAAAAACTGTCCTGATGTTGAAGAGGAAACCCAAGGTAGCTTCTGCGAAGGAGCTCCTATGAAGAGCCAGTGGTGCAAATCGCATCCGCTGCGAGTCTGGGCTCAGGACAGGGAGTCTCAGTCCGCCCTGGGAACAAGCGGCCAGCTCAGTGCTGGGTTTGCTCCCAGTTTTGTGCTGAAATGGGGTGGTGGAAAAGCAGTGTGGGACAGGAGTGAAGGAGGAGTGCAGAGTTATTCAGGAACAGCCATGAATCAGAAACCCTTGTCTGATGCACAGAGAGCAAGTGAAAACACATCTACCCACATCGGCTGGCACGCCGGCCAGCAAACAGCACACGGCACCCAGGGAATATCAGTCTTCACATCAGCACTGGTTCCACGCGACATCTTAAGGACGTGCTGTTGTTTCTAAGAACATCACAGGGGCCTAAGAGCGAAATAATGCAGAAGTGCCTCAAATGCAGAGTAGCAAAACCCAGAAGATGTAGCGTTGCATTTACGAAGGTGAAAAGCTCACACCTGCTTCACTGGACTGCTGAGCAGCTGGACAAAAAGGGGTGTTTGTATCTCACAGCGTAATGAGGTGCTGCCTGGCAAGCTGTGGTCTGACCACCCCAGCTGAGCTCACCCCCGGGATCTCTGCTCAAATACAGACAGCAACAGCACCAAAACCAGAGGATCCCACTTCACAGAGTAGCCTTGTAGTTCGTAGGAACTAAAGAAAATAAGTTGCTTAAGGAGAAGGTTGGCAGAGCCCAGCCCCTGGAGCACTCAGGTTTGGGCTCAGGCAAGCTGCATCTCCCTTCTTTGGAGCATAAAAGCATCAGCTTAGCAGAAATGCCTGGGCAGAACTTTTGGGTCCTGTGGGCTGTGACACCAGCTCAGCACCTGCACCACCATCCCACTTCAGCACCAATTGTGCTGGATTTTCTCCTGCTGGAGCAGCTCCCCAGGGAGGGGTGCTGGTCACCAGCTTCATTACGCACCAAAGGGCCCAGCTGCAAGGCAGGAGGGGTGCACAGCTGATCCCCAGCACCCCGCTTTTGGGGCAGGAGGATCAGCCCCGTGCCACTGCTGGCCATGGTGGGGCAGGTGAGCTGCTTGGAGGAGCCTGCTGCTCCCTCCTGCTCTGTGTGTGCTGCTGCCCACTCTAAGGCATGAGTCTGGCTAAATATCCCCCACAGTCCCGATGGCCCAGGCCATTCCCTTGCACGCTGATGCCCAAGATGTGTGGGCCTTGAGTCTGAAATGCAGGGAGCTTCCTCTCCCAGCTCAGAGCAGTTGTGGAAGCAGTAAGAGGCTGCAGGAATGCAAACTGGAGCTGGTGGTGGCATTGGCAGAGCAGCTGTTGCTCAAATCTGGGTATCAACCGTTACCGCTGCTCACTGGTTGGACTGGAACTTGCCAGGCAAAGGCCAGGCTGCGGTGCTTTAGCCGTGCATATTTCAGTTGTGGTACTTCCGAGGAGCCCCCCAGTGCAGTGGTGTGACGCCTGCTCTGCAGCCGCGTGTACGCCCTGCGTGGCGCTGCCTTGCCGCGGCTCTGCTCACTGCTCTTGGGCCGTGACGTGGGGCTGCGTGGCGTTCGTGTGCACTGATTGCAGCTTGGTGCGTTCCAGGTGAAACCTTTGTTCTGGGAGATGGCCTCCCAGGGCCCTTGGAGCCTCGCCTGGACCCCATGGACTCTGCCTTGAACTCTGTCAATTCATCCAGCCACAGCAGGAGCTCCAGAGACTATCGCCTGCAAGGATACAGGCACCTGCACCAACCCTCTAGCCTCACTCAGGGCAGTACCTCTGCCTTGCGTAGGCTTAGCTCTGGGGGTAAGAGAGTTAAGAAGCCAGCCCTCCGATTGTAAATTTGGCAATAAAGGGCTTTTCTAACTCCAGTTACATCTTTCTAACTTCAGCAAGTACCAGAGACTGGCCTCTACACTGTTAAACAGGTAGTCTGTTAGGTTTAACAGTAGTTCTAGAGACGTGGCAGGTGGGTGGGTGGAAACACGGCCAGGAGGTGCTCACAGGGTCGGCTCTTTGGCTTGGTGACTGGCTGGGACATGGAAGGCAGGGGACAGGAAGGAGCAGGCAGGAGACAAATTTGTGAGCATGGGCAGGGGCTGTCCGAGCGGTAAATGGGGTCAGCGAGGATGGCTGGGGAGCGGTCAGTGCGAGGAGAACTGTCTGATGAGGGTGGGAGCTGGCGTGGGTGGCCAGGAGGCTAGGTGGAAGGAGGACGGTGCTTGTGTAGAGGAATAGCGTCAGGAGAGCTGCTAATTGCAGTAAACCACTTATCAAATCCAGGTGTTTGCAAGAAAAAGTTGTGATTATGTGCACGGTGTCAGTAAAAGATTCTAAAAAGCTCAGGCTGCTGATGCCTCGATCTGTCTGCTTCCCCCGCATCTTGCATACAGGCACAAGAGTTGAAACAACTGGCTGTGCCATGCTTTGAGAGCAGGACTGTGGTAGCTCAGGCAGTGTTTCAAGGCAACAGAATTCTGCACGTGGGCTCAGTCCGACAGAAAATGCAGCCGATGAAAACATAGAGTAACTTTGCTGCGTTACAACTGCTAAAGGTGGTGTTCTGGGCGGGGGGTGAGGGCAGGAGCAGTGCTCGGGGAGAGGAGTGGCAGTGGAGAATTGTCCGCAAAGGAGGGAAACAGCAGCTTGGCGGAGAGTGGGAATGTGGGGCGTGCCTCACCTGAAGGACAAGGGCAATGGGAAGTGGGGTTTCAGGGTGAGTAACAGGGCTAGATAGAGAAGGCTGCCCCATAAGTAAGGCATAAGGAGAGAAAAAGTCCTTTGGTGCTAGACCTGTGCCTCAGGACTCTCGAGTATGGTGTGGTTGCGCCCTTCACATTGTCTCTGCCAGTGCTTGGAAGGAGGAGGCTGAATGGTAGCTTAGGGTGAATGTCTGCTGCAACGCTGCTGCGGTCACACTTGGAGTAACTGCTGCTGTCGTGCAATTACACCCCCAGGTTCAGACAGATACCTTGGATCTCGGGATGTCTCACGGCTGAACAGCCGAGACCCCTCGTCCTGGACAGTGGAGGAGGTGATGCAGTTCATTCGAGAAGCAGATCCACAGCTGGGACCCCACGCTGACCTTTTTCGAAAACATGTAAGTATGTCTGTGTGTGTGTGTGCATGTGTTGTGTGTGGGTGGGGAACAGATGCCTGATGAGGAAGGTCTGTGAGTCAGGACAGCAGCACTTCACACTAGTTTAGTGCTGAGGAAAATATCCTATAAATCCCACTTGAATCACGTCCAGGCTTGGGATCTTCTCAGAAATAGCGGAGGGGAAGACATCTCAGCCCGGTTAAAGCTGCAGTGCCGCTGCCTTTGTGTGTGCAGAGCTCAGTTTGGAGCTGGATTTGAACTGTAGCACCAAAACCACACAAAACTCTTCATCCTGGAATCCTAAAATTCACTTCATAGCAAATTTCTCCTGGCAAAAAAACATGTTCCATGTGGAATTCACTCTGCGAATTGCAGTTAGACTCCAATAAAAAGGGGTCTCCTAAGGCTCTGATTTTCATTCATACCTTTAAGTGCAAAATAGCTGCAGACATACAGCATGGTATTTGTATAAGGAAATCTACAAAAATTTGGGCATCTTCATGGTTCCTGCCAGTTCATCTGTCCTCTACCTTTTCCTTCAGTCTAATGTCTGTGAAGTCAGAAAAGCAGTGAGAGGAAGCCCTTGCCGTGAGCTGGAGACGGCGCAGCTCATGTGCCAACCGGGGGAAGCATCTCCCCCGCTCACTGCCTCGGGGCTGGTTGCAGGAAGGGGAGCCCACGCTCGGTGTCTCCCTGTGGTGGCACCAGGCTGTGCTGAGCGTGCTCACGTCTGGAGTCAGACCTGCAGGTCTGCGGGGATTTTGCAAGCTGGGGCTGTACAGAGCCCTTCCCCAGGCAGGAGGAGAGGCAAGTGGGGCACGTGCTGGGCTGAGACACGTGCTCTTTGCTCTGTTTTTTTCCTTAATGAGTTCTATTTTAGAATCACCAGTAATTGAAAAATATTTTAATTATGCAAGAGAGTGCTTAGCTCTCCAGTAAGGGATTACAGTTCCTGGTGTTGGCAATCCTGAGGAAGAGCTTAGTTTTCACTTTAGGAAAGGAAGAACAGAACAAACCCGGTACTGCAGATCCTACTAGATGTGAGAACTAGCTGAGTGTCAACACAGGACAGAGTTTTCTGTTGTCATAGGCTGTGATATTTACTAAAAGTAAATGCAGTGGTAAACATTTTCTTCATGGCAACTTGTCCACTGCAAAGCTCTGGGCCAAGGAAAAGAGTGCTTCAAGGGATGACAGCCTGAAAAACATCTGCTAGCAGATGCTAAGTGCAAAGCTGCTCCCCACTTTCTTAGTGTCTGGCTCTGCTGCGAGGCAGGAGGTACCTCTGTAAGCCCTGCTGCTGAGACCAGGCCTCCTGGAGGTGAGATGCTCCACTTCCCTGCCAACTGCAGGGCATTTATTTAGAGACTCCAGACATCTTTGCACATTGTGGCCTTCTCTTTGGGTTTACAGATTTCTGTCTCTTGCCTCATTTCTCCAGCCTTGACTTCAGCATGGCCATTTTTCACGTGGTGAAGTCTAGTTTGCAGAGTACTGCCTGCGTGGCAGTAGGATGGCTCTCAGGGCACATCCTTTCCCAGGGCGCTTTCCCTGCACCAGGGCAGCAATGCCCTTGAGTGAAAGGCTCCTCCCGAGCACTGTCGCTCCACTCGGGGTGCTGACCACCAGCTCAGCTCCGCTCCTGGGTGTTCGCTGCCCCTCAGCATGGTTCCAGCAGGTGTACCACCATCATCGTGGCAGGAAGCCCACACCAGGATGCAGAGGCTACGTACAAGCTGCCTCCTTTGCTGTTGAACGATGCACTGTGCTGTTTCAGCTGTCGGTGGTGTAGGCACAGCCTGGCTAACAGGCAGGGTTTGAGCCTGCCAGTGTAAGCGGCAGGGACCTGCTGGCACTACACCTTGTTGGGCTGCTTGAGGAACAGTTCATGCTGGGCGAACGCAAACATGAATGAGCCATGAGAACAAAATCCTGCCTGTCCTGAGGTGCCAGTAGCAGCCAGAGCCAGAAGGCACTCCTCGGTTGTCCATTGGTTTGTGAGTTGCCCTGGGCAGCTGAGATGGTGGGAGGCTGCAGGGCTGAACAGGGCTCTGACGGGTGCCGTTTCTCCTCCTTGCAGGAGATCGACGGGAAAGCCCTGCTCTTGCTGCGGAGCGACATGATGATGAAGTACATGGGGCTGAAGCTGGGGCCAGCCCTAAAGCTAACCTACCACATTGACAAGCTAAAGCAAGGCAAGTTCTGAGAGGACGCTTGGCAGGACAGATCCTGGAAGCTCTGCTCCTGGCCACCCACACCCGCACTCACCTGCAGACAGGTACGCATGCACACACACCCATCCACGCCGCCGACGGACGCCTCTCCGACCCCGGCCTGCTGCAGGGACCAGCTGCCCGCCCCCACCCCCGGCAGCCGGGCCCCACGGGCCCTGGCAAGGAGGCCAGCACTTGGCTGGCCCTGGGCTCCGCACCCAGCGTGTCGTGGATGTCCAAGCACCAAGCCGGTGCCACTCTGCAGGCTCCTGGTCCCGCCGCCCTGGGACTGAGGCGCTGCTCTGGGCAGGAGCAGTGGCAGAGCCCTCAGGACGGGGCTTGTGCTGGCTCCTCTCCCTCTCGCTGTGCTGCAGGAGCACCCAGCCAGCCCTGCTCTCCCGGCCTTGCCTGCCCCGGGCAGCCCGCGGTGCCCAGCCCCTCGGACACTTTGTGCTTTGCTGTGCCCCCCTGGGCAGCCTGCCTGCAAGAGGGACAGCGCCTGCAACCGCACTCAGCCCTCAATAGCATGGCGGCTGGCTTAGAGCAGCAACCACCCCGCTCCCCGTCTTCCACAAGAGCCCATCTGCCCAACCCCGGGGCACCCTCACTGCCAGAGCACTGCCTGCCCCTCCCCTCCTGGCCTTCCACGTGCTGGGGACGCTGGGCTGGTGAGGAAGGCCTTCATATTTATTTGACTGGGGAAGCTGGGGATGCCATGCGGCCAAGGAGATGGAGTGAGCCACAGGAAAGCTGAGGAGCGTGTCTGGGTCCCGTGTACCCGTGGCAAGGATGCATCTGGGTCAGCATTGGAGGCTGGCTGGATGCTGTAGGACTCGACTGATCCTTCTCTCCCACTTTTATTCTTTTTTTTTTTTTTAAATAAGGCATTTTCTGTTTAAAATGGTTTTTGTACCTGTTGTTGAACTTGCAGCTCTTGGAGATTTTTAGCCAGAGGTGCAAAGGTTTGTCTTCCTAGGGACTCTCCTGGTCCTCTGGTGTCTTGCTTCCTCCCAGCATTGGCGAGAAGCTGTCGGATTTGGCAAGGATCCCGGTCTGGTGACCAGCCCTTGCATTACTCTTCCTGTAAAGGTTCTGCCCTGCCCGGGGGGCACCTGTTTGTTTCAGACAGTCTAATGTATTTATTTTTGATGGCACTTGAGCAGTAATCCTCTGTCCCAGATGCATTACTGCAGCTGCAGAAGTACCCAAGTGGAGGCCACCCGATTGTGCCAAAGCTGCATCCCCGGGGAGGGCCCTGAGCCCTGCCAGGGGCTACGGGGGTCAGGCCCGGGGCTGTTGGGTCCCTGCAGCGCCTCCTGCCCCGGAGCTGCCGTGGAGCCGGCGCACACGCACTTCCTTCCTGGAATGACCAAAGGGGGGGACGGGGCTCTCCATTGCAAGCACGTCTCCTGCTGTTAGGTCACCCTCTTTGCATACAGAGAAATGTCTCGCACCCTCTGCCCTGCAACCCTCGAGGGCCCTGGGCAGCAGCAGAAGGGTCCCTGTGGCAAGCCCGTCTCTTCTCCAGTCTCTTGCACTGGGTCAGGTTTACCCCTAAGGGGAAAGGTGCAAAAAACAAAATCCATAAACCCCAAAGTAATAAAAAGGCTTTTTGTTGTACAGCAAGGTCTGCTGCACTCCCTGCTCCTGCATCAGTGTCTTCGGGGCGGGGGGGCGGGGGCCTCTGGTCACCTCACAGAGCCCCATCACTCACAGCACTGGCCCAGAGATGCCCCTTGTTTGTATCCAATGCTGATCCCGCTGCAGACAGGTCCCCACGTGGGGTCAGCCAGTGCTTTCCTCTGCACTTATTTTATGTTGATTTGTTTATAAATAAAAGAATAACTAAGTACCTTTCCGCGCTGCTGGTTGTGTGCGCTGGGGGGAGCACAGAGCTGGGCCCCTGCAGCATTTCCACAGGCACCTGCCATGGGGGTAAGCCTGGGTGCTGTGGGGATGGGGTTAAGGGACTGGGGCAGGACAGACGGACGGATCCCTGGCAGCTCCACAGGCACAAACGGGGCAGACTGCAGCAGGTCCTGCACCACTTCCTAGAGGTTGGAGGCGCTTCATGATCCCAGTGGCACTGCCTTTCTGAAGCCAGCCCAGAGCCCTCTGATATAGAATCACAGAGTGGCTTGGAGTGGAAGGGACCTCGGAGACCATCTAATTCCAACCCCCTGCCATGGGCAGGGACACCGCTGTGAGGCTAATTAGCTAACGATGCAAGCTAGAAAAAAGTTGGAAGTTAGACAACATTACACTTATGTCCTTTTTCTCTGAGCTAGAAGTAATATAGCAAGCATTGGGCTAGTTATTTTATTACAAATAATCATTTAATGACAAAGTCAGTTGCACAATCTTGGCCAAAATAAAGATATTTCAGGAAAAAGAAGTTGTGCTACAGATTAACAAGTGACCTTATACTGCTAGAGTCAGCCATTTTATGACTGGCGTTTTGCTCAGAACTGAGAGCCTCTTGGTAATTTTTTCAGAGATGTTGTAAGTGACACACACAGAGAATGCTTAAAGCTTTTCTGGCTAAAAGCAGGTTTACAACGTATATTTAAAATAATTAAGGAATAAAGAAAGAGGGACTTTGGAAAAGGTCACTTAAGATGACAGAACTGTGCTTAATAAAGTTTGGCACCAGACAACACAAGAGTTAGTACTCAGCCAGGCTTGAGACATACAGCTTTCTCCAAACTTTAATTAACTGAAGATTTTCTGAATATATGACACTTCAGACAACTGAGTAACCTTTCTTCCTTTCTTCTAAATTACCAGAGACCAAAAACTGTGTTGCTTACACTGCAGCAAGAGGCAGGGATAAAATAAAAATAAAAATAAAAGAGTGCACTTCCCACCCCAGGACTGCAAAGCTGAGCGCATCATCATAGGACAGCACACTTCTACAAACTACATCAAGTAACACTGTAGGCAAGTTGCTAAGCCCCTCCCTCAGGAAATAGCACTTCTGTATTGCATTGAGTGCGGGACACGTGGCTCCGCTGTATAGAAAAGGCAAAGGAAGGCTCCACTACAAATCAAAGAAAAAGCACCATGAACTGACAGTCCAAGGTAAACGACAACGGGAGCTTTTAAAGGCAGCATCTGAAAGTAGTTCACTTTCGGTTCTGTACCTCCCCCTTGATGCAAGGAGTTGAAGTTTCCCAGCCCAAGAAGCAGCACCAGCAAACACTGGCATAGAAAGGGCTAACAGTTATGCCTCATTTCAAGCAGTGATGGGCTTTCCTGACAGTTTCGCTTTTTTTTCCACATGATCCAAGTTAATTGCATCCCTGCAGAGTGACAGAGTATCACAGTTAGAGCAGATCATGTTCCAGATTAACTCTTCTATTCCAGGAAGATTTTCCTGGTTAAAAGTTCATTGCCGGCAATGAATGCACCAAGACCACCAGTGCCAAACATTTGTAAATACTATTGGAAAAATAAACAAAGCATCCCCCCGCCTCCCTCCCAAAAAAAGACTGCATAAAGCTTAACAGACCCATCCTCTGCAGCACAGCACAAGAATTGAGTCTCCAAATCTAGAATCATACACATTATTTCACAAGTAATAAAAACTGCTTTGGGAGCAGAAAGGCTGGAGAAAGCAACACAACCACCAGTGTCCAAGATATAAACTCATGCCATGCATTAGGAAGGACGTATGCAACTAGATTCTCCCCAACACATCAAATCTCATACTCAAATTTGCTTTTTATCTCCAAGATGGTGCTAACTGAACAAAGTCTAGAGGTGTATGTGCTGTGATGAGCTCTCTTCCAGAAATAGTCAGAATCTATACAGAAAAACAAGACAGAAGGATTGAGGAAATAAACAGGATTTCATAACGGAATTAAAAAAAAAAAAAAAAAAAACATAACTTAAGAAAGCCCAAAGCTGACAGTGTTCAAGCTATTGCTGTAAGAATGCCTGGAAAAAATCTAATGAGGGCTCTTCTCTTCGGTGAAGACACATCTGAAGAAGGAAAGAAAGAAATAAAAGAATTAATTAGTAACAGTTGATAGACTGAATTGCATAGCCCACTGAAATCTGAGTCTTAAAAACCGCATCGCTCCAGACAAACATAACAGTTGCAACCTGACAACATTCCTTGTCCAAAAATACACATCTTTTAGTTCATAGGGGCATTGTGGCAGTTTTAAAACCACTAGATTATATCTCCAAGAAAGCAACCTTGGGGTTATTCCCTGCCCATGGTAGGGGGGCTGGAACTAAACAATCTTTAAGGTCCCTCCCAACCAGAGCCATTCCATGAATTTCATTCTAGAAGTCAGCATTTAAAGTAAAACTTTGGGAATGAGCACTATGAGGCTAAGCATTAACCTCTCCCCCTTCCCAGCGCTGGATGAGCAGCATTGCCCACTCACTGCCTGTACCAAAGGAAAACCTTCATTTTGTTACAGCTATTAACAGAATTGAGCTGAGGCTTGAACCAGCAGGTCAGTCAGGTGGACAGGGCATGCATCACATGTGCCAATTAGACTTTCCTTATGACTTTATTCTGGGGAAGGCTTCCAAGTATCAGTTCTGCACCCAGTACTAGGCATGTCATGGAGCTTGCTTGATACTCAGTGAGCCAAAGCTTCTGAACTTTAGAGAGGGGATCTTCAGCTCGTCGTTGGCCATGGCACCAGATCTGGAACAACCCAACGCCCAAGCGATTCTAGCTAACTTTAGTACTACAAATGCCCAGTATCACGACTGGGGATGGGGAAGTATTTCTGTGCTAGATTTCATGGGCTAACCCTCATTTCCACTCTGCGGTTAACATTGGAAATTAAGGTTTGAAGTGTTCTATTTTTTTAATATTATTTTTTTTTGTTGTTGCTGAAGTTTGAAAGCTAGGGTTTACTGCCCCTCCTCCAAAAATGAGTTTTTATTTTTATACACACACACATCCAATTTTAACAGAAAAATTTGCTGTCTCAGGAGGGAGAGGAGAATGTATATTTCAAATATGTTTCTTTGGCAAAGTTAAGATTGTGCTCCCCAAATACTAGACCTTCTAAATCCAGTAACCCCTTGCTTGGCCATTCTTCCATTTTCAGCAAGGTGTGCTGTATTTGTGCTTTGTTTCTTTATTTGAAGTCAATCCTAAGCTCCCACATCTATTTTTATATTTTATTACATGTCAGTTTGCTAGGGAAATATACACCCACATCTGCTATGCAGACATGAGGTATTATGCATCCCTCCACACAGCTAGAACACATGCAAGCACCAGCACTTTTTGCAGCATGCCAGTTTTCAACCAACTGATGTGAAGCACTAGGACAGACTGGGCAACATTTTTTTCTTCCATAAGGGAAGAGGTTAATATCACTAAAAGTTACCGGGAATCAGTCATGATTGAACGATGGAAACTTCAGCTCTGTTATCTCTGAGTCAGGCGAGCTGCTGCCACTTCTGTCACTGTAGGTGTCCCTGTAAGAATTCAGAAAGATTTTATTTTACAGAGATAAAGTGTTTCATAAACCTAGATGTGCATCAGGAATTCGTACCGTTGGCTTAGGACAAAAAGCAAATCATGCAAAGCTTCCTAGAATAACAAATATATAAATATATTATAAAATATTATAAATATATATAAATCAAACCACATCTGTCTAGATATATAAACAATTTAAAACCAAGCTAATCTAAATTAAATTAAATCAAGAGGAGACTGGTTAACCATCCATGATCCATTCTGTTCATCTTCCCAGTAACAGTTGATTGTTTCTAATCCATTAAAGAACTCCTTCAGAATCACAAAATAAAGCAGACTGGAAGGGCTCGCAGGACAGTCAGACAGCAGGATCAGCTATCACACCAGAGACAATTGCACAGGATCCATCCAGTCACATTTTGAAGTTCTCCAAGAGCGGAGACTGCACAGCCCTTACTGGGCAACTTGCACAAATGCTTGACCAATCTGAAGGTGAAAAACAGATTCAATTTGCGTCCATTGTTTCTCACCTTCCCATCATGCTCTTCTGTAAAAATCCCATTTTCATCTTCTTAAAAACCTTCTCATAGGTACTGGTGGGCTCCTATTAGACCCCCATGAAGTCCCCATAAGCAAAATAATTTTTCCAGGCTGAACAAGCCCAACTCCCGTCCCTTGGCTTCTCCTCAACTAGCAAGTACCCCAGCCTCCTGATCTTCTTTGGTGGCCCTCCCCTGAACACCTTCCAGTCTATCAACATCTTACCTGTACTGGGGGGCCCAAAACTGTATAAAGTATTCTAGACATGGTCTAAGAAATGCTGAGTAAAGAGACAAACACTTTTGTCCATGTACTGGCTTCATCTCCTATTCAAACAGCCCAAAATGCTGTTCACGTTTTCTACACTGCCAGAGCACACCGAATCCTGCTATGTTCAGCTTGCTGTTCACCAAGACTTGCAGCAATATGCCAGCAGAGCTGCTCCCCAGATCCTCAGTCCCCAGACTGCATTATTGCAAGGGGTTTGTCCTTCCTAAATACATTTGTCCTTGCTAAATTTCACACAGTTCTTTTGGCCCACTCCTCCTGCCTAAGCCTATCTTAAGAGTCATTACATCCTCAAGTGTACAGACTGTTCCCTCCTTTGGTGTTACTTGCAAGCTTCACAGGTATGCAATGATGAGACTGACCTGAACACTCTGTAACAGCTCCAATAGCACAGGAAATAAAGGCTGGACTATAACTGCCACAAATCTTTTTAGATTACATGCTGAATATGAAATAATTTGTTAACATAATCACAAAAACAACTCCCACAGCAGGTAACAACAACTTAGGATGCTCCAATACAGAAGAAACTTCAAGCTCCTTTCCAGTGAGGAGCCACTTCAAAATCCATGTGCAAAAGCAGGAAATTAAAATATCCCTTGACCCATGGAGCACTCAAATGAGGCATCATAACACAAACTCTCTTTATGGCAGATCAGTCAGCACAACTGACACCCATTCCCCAGAGACTGGCACAGGAATTGCTGTGGGTGCAGCTGCATTGCAGCTCAACCCAGGAAGGCCAATGCTTTCCTTTTTGCATTGCTTTTGTTTAATGAATTTAGTGTTCTCTCTCTGGTATTGTTTAGGTATTTCTGGTTGTTGCTGCTGTGGTTTAGGCTGTGTTAGCATTCCTACTATGAAAGCACGTCCTTCTTTGTAAGGAGAAAAGGGTCACTACTGAAGTGGTATTTATTTGCTGCGTATTGCCATGTCTACTGAGCAAACTGCAGGGCAGTCAGGAGCAGTCAGGAGAAGAAAGTAAATGCACTGTTATTATCTATCCAAAACATTAGTTGTTTTGCAAACTAACAGAAAGCTTAAGGTAGCAGAAAAAAAAAGCTGCAACAACCTGGGACCGTTCTTTAAACCATCAATGGAAACAAGTTTCTCAAGGACCAACCTGTACCTAGGACCTGTACAAGAAACAAGCAGAAAACCCTTTGAGGTCTCCAATCATCTAGAAGAGCAGGCCCAGCTGAGCTTCCTGAAACACCTGATTACCAACAGGACACTCCAGAATTACTCTTCCTGAAGATGGGACCTCACTGTGGGGCAAGTGCAGCTCTATGGCGCTACAGTCAATATTAAAATACAAGACAACAGGTTTCAAATAAGAGCGTGAAGAAGAGGTACTGCAAGCACCTTCTCCCAAACAACAAGGGATAGGACAAGAAGAAACGGCCTCAAGCTGTGCCAGGGAAGTTTTCGGTTGGATATTAGCAAAAATTTCTTCAATGAAAGGGTTGGAACAGGCTGCCCAGCAAAGTAGTTGAGTAACCATCCCTGAAGTTACTCAGAAGATGAGTAGATGCGGTGCTTAGGGACAAGGTTTAGTGGTAGACTTGGCAATGCTAGGTTAACAGTTAGACTTGATGATCTTGGAAATATTTTCCAACCTAAATTATTCTGTGATTCTAAGTACACCCAGCAGCTCGCAGTCCAGCAAAGCCCCACTCTCTGTGAACAAGAGCCTCCAGTTTACCCTGTAGGAGGGAGCACTGCTGCATGAGAAGTCTGTTGTCTTCCTTTAACATACCTGGGTGAGAGCCTGCAGCCCTTTTGCAGATAATGTGCGAGTCTTCCTGCAGATGCCAACAGGAGGCCAAAGTATGGAGGAGATGGCTTAATTGGTCTAGAGAGGAATTCAGGGTGATACTGAACACCCACAAAGAATGGATGCTCTACAAGAAAGAAACAGGAAACATTAATGACAAGTCTCTAAGCCTATGGCTGAAGTACACCTGAAAACACTTCCTCCCCATCATCATGGCTTAAATGTGATCAGTATCTTTCCTATCCTGTCTAATGTTCCTAAGAGGACAGGCCAATGGGATCTTTTTTTTCCTTTCTCATGGAACTCAGCATGTCATTCTATGCACAGAATGGTTCTGAGGGAGCCTGGACTGGTCCCACTACAAAGTCTGCTAACTACCTTCACAGTTTCCCTCATAGATACTGAGGCTCATAACCTCATTGCTTAAATACTCACCTTCCAACTCAACTACTTCCATTCGCTCTCCCTCCTCATCTTGGCCTACAAATTTCAAACCCTGCTCTTCAAAACACTTTTTCAGTTCTGGATTGACCTAGAAGACCAGAAGCAAGAAAACACATGACCTCTTTTGCCTGGATTATACAGAGAAGCTCAACACCCACAATAGCACTTTTACCTCAAATCTGTGTCTGTGTCTCTCTTCCAAGAAATCATGATCCCCATACAGCTTCCCTACACCAAAAAAAAATAAGTCAATGTCTTAAATAAATGCCAAACAGTTCACCTGATGCCAAGTTTTGACAGGTTCATATGAGCCACTTCTAGAGAGGACCAAACTGACTGATCTCCACTTCACTACTAGAAAATAAGTTCAAGGAATGCTTTAACATTCCCAGATCTCACTTCTCTATACCCACTATATCCCGCTATATATGCATCTTATTCCCAGGAAACACTTCCAAATCTGGAAGGTAAAACAAGCCTTACTCATGATTGAATTCTTTGTTTGGAAGAGTGTTCTTCTCTTGCCAAGCCTCATGGTTCCACCCATTTGCCCAGGATTATGTTCTGGCATGTCTATGACCTGGGAAAAGCATTCAGAGCAGGAAGTGAGACCAAGGGATGCTCAGTCCCAGGCACACTCTGAAATACTAACAGGAAAAAAGAAACCAACATCAATACAGAAAACAACTAAACCCACAGAACACTGTCTTGAGAAGGCAGACCAACAGAACTTGATTAATTAGCTGAGTTATTCTAGTAAAGGCTGTACAGAGAACATATAGAAGGCCTGCGGGCATTTGGGAAGCTCTAGCATAGGAAATGGTCTGAGTCAAAGCCCACACAGATCCCACAACAATAATATTGTGCTTTTTACCGAAGTAAATGTTAAGCAAAAACAACACAGAAGCAAAGCCCTGAAATCAGCACTTATACTTCATATAACTTCATAAGCTTGTTTTTAGAAAAATCTTTTCTTCTGAGTAGCGTTTTAAAATCATAGCAGAAGCCAGCCTTTATGGTGGGACCCTGGATGACACACATTGGTCCGTAGTCTGAGAAATGCAGGTTCAGAAATCTGACCACAAATGTTTCAAGGAATTCATCTTTGCCTATGCTTATTTCTGAGATCATGATCAATTTTGGTGATAACCAAATTCCACTGGACCTGGATATCACCAAATCTTTACTGTTTACTCTTTGATTTCAGATAGCTTTTAAACTGACCTTTAAGAAGGGCATTTTTTTCTTTCACCTCTTGGAAGTAGTTCATTTTACAAAGAAGTACAATTACCTATATGTATATATTTATATATCAGTGTTGCACCAATAACAAGCACTATAATATTCTAAGAAGTGGCAACTGTGATGAAAAACAGACTTATAAAGGCCACAAGACATAATAATTCAAGTTCTTGTCTATACAAACAGGTGTGTGCAGACAGGTCTAGCACAGTAAAGATACTGCAAGCAAGTCACGACATACTCACCACTGGATGTGTGGTTTTGGGGTCAAATTCTGTGGAGTTAGCATCTGCAATGTTACATTAATTGATTAGAAACACAAACTCCCTCTCACCATGGCATGCACTTCCCCCAGGTACAACTGCATCCCATCCCCACTCTTCCTTCCGGCAAGCAGCAGCCTTAGCTCTGCTGAGACCCTCTGCCTGCACAGAGCTGTCATTTCAGCCCCAGACAGCAAAAACACAGTACTCTGTCAGCAACGTTAGATACGAATTTCTGCCCAGAGGTAGGGCAACTAATGCTAGTGCACTTGGTGCTGAAAGCAAGAGTCATTCAGGAAAAATATAACGGTTCTGAATATTTTAAATAAAGCTAGGGAGGGGAAGGAAGAAGTACTCTGAAAGACATCCCCATGCCTGCCCCCTCCACCCCTTCACTACTATCAAGATTCAGAATCAGTCTGAGACACTAATTCCTGTCAAAATTTCCTTTAAAACAGGAACCAAGTCCATTCAAGGAGCAGAGCCCAGAAAGCAATTCAAATCGCTGAAGTAGGTGCAAATGCCTGGTCAGCTAAATTGTGTTCTGGTCTTCATTGCCAATGGCTGTAATGGGAATTAGGCTGTCCAGCACACAAGAGCACAACTCCACTGATGTGCCTTAATCAGGAGCTACACCTCACTCTAAGCAATAGAAATTTTTCTGTTGTTAAAAGCATTCCAGCACTTAGCTTTATTTGAATAGGATAAGGAGATAGTTTCTTTTTTATTTGAGTTAGCGAAGGAGGAGGGGAATTTGTTTTATAAGCCTAGAAAAAAAAATAAATTTTAATCTACCTACCACTGAAAAACAGTTACAGGTATTTCCCAACCAACCAAAATAAAGTGTCCAAAGCCAAGGAAAGGTTTTGTGCAATTACCTTGCCAACCAAGAACACTGCGCGCAAACTCCACAACTGCTAACTGCATTCCCAAACAAACACCTGCAGAAGGAAAGACAGAACACACATCAAGGCAGGACAAGGGACCACTGAGCCTATACTCACAAAAGCAAAAGCTTTGTTGGGCAAAGCACACACCTTCACAGAGCAGTCCTGAGTCAGCAGAAAACTTGGAAGAGACAGACCCCTGACTGGCACTTAGATTTAAGGGGCTGTTCGCCCTGTACCGGGCTGTTTTGACACGTTACCTCCACACCTCACACCCCATCCACTACTCACATGACATCTCCAGTCTCACACTGTGCCCAGTTGGTTTAAAAGAATTCACACATTTCTTTGGTTCCAGGTGCCAAGATCACCACAGCCATGCTCTGAAACTCATACTCCCTCACCATGGAGATTTTGTCATCACATCCCAACCGACTCTGACTGCTTCAGAGCTAACTAAAGATGACGACTCTATTACCCCATTAAGCTGATCACAGACCACTGCTTTCTTTCTGCCAATTATCTTCAAAACTGTATATTCTAGACACTCATGAAAATCCACAAAGCTCTTGCTGCAGTCCAGTTAAGCTTTTATTCAATTTCTTTATTTTTTCTAATGGATGAAAAGTGTTTCTCACCTAAGAAGGGTTTTTTCTGCTTTCTTGCCCAAGAAATAGCTTGAATTTTGCCTTCTGTCCCGCGAACGCCAAATCCACCAGGAACCAGGACTCCGCTGCACGAGAGTGAAAAGATTCTTCTCACATGTGACTCACCAGCACGGTTCCCAGCAACCACGTGCCACTCTCTCCTATATATCTTGCAAGAATTCACTACTGAAAAGGGCTTTAAAGTGCCCTAAGTGTCAAGGCCTGTCTGCAGCACAGCTTCTATATGACTTCATATGAGGTGTCATAAAATATCTGGGGGGAAACATTTTATAAATGCACATTTTACCTTCCAAGGAGTCCCAAACACAATGCAGGTTGCAATAGTCAAGTAGTTCACAGTGGACGATTCACACATTCTGCAACAAACACCTGTTTGCAAATGCATCATCCAGCCCAGCCCATGCCAAGGAAGCCACTGGCTGCAGAGTCACATTGTCCTAACCCCAGGCACAAGGAAACTGAATTCTGCAGGAGCTTCTTTGTTCTATCACAGCATCACCCAAGGCCTACTTCCTTCAGGACTAACAAGCCCCACTGGTTCTTGTTTTCTAAGAAGAGCTTCCTGGCTAACTCTTGGCATTTCTCTGCATTGTAACACTTTTTCATAGAATCAGAATGGTTTGGGTTGGAAGGGACCTTAAAGATCATCTAATTCCATCTCCCCTCCCCTGGGCAGAGACATGCTGGTACACTGCCTAAGAAAAAGGCCTATGGCAAGGCGCTCCCTAAGTGTCATAAGTAGAAAGTTTATCAGACAAGCTCCAAAGAAACAGACAGAATACAAGCATCTTACTGAGCACCACATAGTTTCTGCCATGCTTCATGGTATCGGACAGGTTCTTCCTGCAGGGTTGCTGGCTCCAAGTCAGCAGAGTCAATATACTGGGGAAAAAAAATCCCAAAAAGGATTATGAAGTACTGCCACAAAAAATATAAATACAAAGTCTCCTTAGTTCTCATTAAGATAAGGTCTCGATGCATGACATATACATAATCCATTACCCTTCTGAACCATACAAATACAGCTACTGGAAACTACCTATTGATGAACACACAGTATTTGCCTTTTACCACTCTTAAGAAATCAGTGGAGGTGAAAAAAAAAGTCAAAATGTAAGACAAATGTAGAAGGGTGCTGTTGTAAAAAAAGCAGCTATTTCCGTAACTCAATGGCATCATGAATCCACTGCACCTTTAAAAAAACTTTAATTAAATAGAAGTTCAATTTCTGACAACAGATACACATTTTAACCTTTCCAGAACATTTAGCTGTGATCAAGACTATTGGAAGCATCTGTGGAGCCAGCCCGGCATTAAAAGCTCAATAAAAGAATGAGGGAGAAGCATCATAAAGGCTGTCAGTACAAGGTTAACAGCAACAACCCTAAAAAAGGATCACTTTCGACAACTGCTAGAAATTAAAGCAAATATTGCCCTCTTCAAATACATCTACAGCTCTGTCATAGTTCAACGTGCAACACTGAGAACTCAGGAGTTCCCATCAATTACACCGATGCCTCACATAACTCTCAGGATGAAAGGCTGGTTTGCTTTAAAGCTGCTTTATGCCTGACAACAGATGCTGTAATCCAAGAACAGTTTTAAAGTTCACTGGCTGGATCAACTCTCCCTCTAAGTCTGACAACTAAGATGGGTAGCACTGTAAGTATGAAAGGGGAAATTTACTTGCATGCATACACACACCTTGATGTCAAGTTTATGGTTGATAGCCAGTGCAGAATGTTCCAGTGCCTTAATGACAGATGCATAGGAATCTGAAAACTTGGTGTATTTGCCAACAAGTGCAATGGAACATGTTTCAAGGAGGCGGTCATATCTAAACAAAATCAAAACACTGGTGTTATTTCAGCACTAAGAGGAAATGGAGGCAAGAATCATTCATATTCTATTCAGCTTTTCAAGTAATTTAAAGAGCTAGGCTCTTGGGAGTCTGTTAGATGGAGATAAACCAACTGTGAAAGAGATGACCTTCTATGACAAAGACAACCTAAAAAACATCAAAGCGAGAATGGAAGAAAAAACCAGCAACATGAGAGCAAAAGCTTGCACACAGTTATGTATAAATTAACTTGTCTCTCCTTGTGGTAAAAAGCCATTTTGAACAGATCCAAACTGTCTTTTCGGAAAGTTCTATTATATCAAAGAAGTCAGCAGTAAACTATCAGAAGAGAGAATCAAAGCACAAGTCTGCATATGTTTATACTGTACAGCATCTTCCCACGCTGCTTCTGACTGAGTTCACTTCAGCAGTCAGAAATAAAGAATTGACTTCTAGGATCCTGAGTTGTGCTGCCTACACTTTCTGTCCCCAGCCTCTGGCAGCACGTGATTTACACAGCATTCTTGTTTACAACAAAGAGATTCTGTTTATAAAGTTTATTTCAGAATGATTAAGTACCTTTCACCAAGTCATTTACTGAGGGCTTTCCTTGTCAAAGTGACACGTTCTTCACACTGGTCACCTGTGTTTTAACGGGAAGAATCTAGATCTTGAAGATTAATTTCTTATAAAGACAGCCATATATAAGGCTTCAGAAAAGACCTTTCAGTCAGCATTCAGCTGACTGAAAAGACTCAATTCACTATTTCACAAGGAAGCAGCACTCTAGTCCCCACAAGAAAAAAAAGTGTTCTAGGAGTCTCAGATGAACAGTTACAAAACAGCTGTTTCACTTGCTTGAAAGCACACACAAAAGGTACTTTTTTTTTTAAACTGTCATTCCTGATAACTCCTATGTACGCCTACAAAAGGATTTCAATGCTATGTAACCACGCTGCTGTTTTTTGGGGGAAGGGCTGAGCCATTCACATTAAGAACTTCAAAATGGTTCTGACACAGGCAGTGCACTAACATCACAATTTAAGGAACTCAATGTATCTTAAAGGACTCTCAAACTGAAGATTTTTTTTTCCCGAATGGTTAAACATCTAGGAAGAAAATGTACTTTTGTAGTAAAGAAAAAAAGAAGAAAAAGCTTGAGCACTTCAGAACACTGAATGAATATGTAGTAACATTCATAACCTAATAACCAACAATGAAGTAGAGAAACTTATTGAGATTCTTAAGTCTCACTTTACCCAGCGGTGTAGCTCACCTGTCAGCCATTTCCTTCCACTTCATAAGCATCCTCCTGGGCTGTCTCCCAATGGGAAGATCAAGCCTGTGTCTGAAGTAGTCAACAACTCCCTGCTCCTCTAACAACAGAGGAACCCGGTATATAGAAGAGACATCATGAACACAAATAACCTGTTCATAAAACATGAATGTCATTAGAACAGATTTAAGCGTGCCTGTCAAATTATTTTTAGATGGCCATTTAAAGAACTTCCATCTCTAGAAAACAACCCTTTGACTACTTAGGCACGCAAGAAATAACATGCATTGAATAACATACCGCATGAACAGCTTAATACTAATTTCCCTGTACTTAAAAAGGTTATCCTTCATCACTTCCCAGGTGTTGCGACTCACTACAACCTGAGGAAGGGCTGTGGCACAATGACCCAGCAATATGACAGTCAGCTGCTACAGAAGTTATGCAAGTGTGTAACAGAATTCAAAAAAGAAGTCAAGAGAGGTGAGTTTCTCCTCCTAAGCAGAGGTCTCCAGCTCTGGTGAAACAAGAACTTGGTTTTCCTAGAACTACAACCCCCAGCATGACTGGATCTGCCCACCATTGTCATTCTTAACCAGGGCTCCAAGTTTGATTAAAGTCCAGGGAACTGTGTGGGCTCGATAGAGTAATCATTTTCAGTCCTTCATCAAACTTGGAATTAAACAGCTACAGAACAAAGAATTCTTAGACTGGTGAGGAATACAGATTTCAACATTTAAGTTCACTGAAGAAAGCTTCAGCAGAAAGGGAAAGATGTCTCTAAACAATGGACACCTGACCATCACGGAGACTGTACTTTATTAAGGATCAAAAATATGACAACTATTTTAAAACCCTAATTTATCCCAACTCACATGAAAGCAAAGTTCAACACTTCACTGCAAGACTCCCTTTGTTCTTGTATAGGAACTTAAAAAGAAGACTTGACAGAGCCTGAAAATGTGCAGCGATATCTTTTGTTTCATGAAAAGACACACTTTTTCAAGCTCTGGCTGGAACTGAAAGCGCTAATAAGCACCCTCCAGACTATCTGATTATTTTCCAAGGTCTATCTAAGACTATGCTATGCAGATTATGCTCAGCACAACAAAAAACAGGCTAATGTGGAATTTTTGCATACCACATAACATTCAAGTAAACAATGCTCCTCTCAAATACCATTTAAACTTTTCTCAGTAATTTCTCCATATGCAAGCATGGGCAGAAGAATACTATCATGAAAGTAGTGTACAAAAATGTATTCACATATCCTTTTAACCCAGTTTTGGGCAACTACCCTTTGGCCTCCAAATACTGATAACAATCTCATTCCTCTGTATTCACAGAAGGAATGTTGAAGGATAAACAAGGTATTCAGAAAATACCTTGCATTCCACAGAATTGTCTACGTGTAAGCATATTTGCCTTATTAAAAAATAGATGCGGACACAACAAGGACAATTGTAATGGTTGCTTACGCAAGGAATGTAGGTAAGACAAAGAAGCAAATGAATTATGCAGCTATTACAGAGAGAGCTAGAACAACAGCTCTATGCTCAGGTAAAACTTCACTCACCACTTCACAAACAGCTACAATACTTATTGCTACTTGCAATAAACAAAGCAGACAGCAACCTTTACCTGTTCTGGTTCAACATGACAGAACATGGAAATCTTTTCTTTTACTGAGGTATCCAATGGAGTAGAGCACCTGCAAACAATCTAACAGAACAGCAACATCAAGGTTCTGAGGCAGCGGACTACTCAGACATTCACATAGCAAACCTTTAACAAAAAAAAAAAGTCTTTCTGCAATGTCTCTGTGACTTGGAAAAAAAAAACACAGCTTAGTTACTTCTGTTTGTTTGTTTGTTTGTTTAAACCAATATGCAAGAACTCAACTTATTTAGACTAGGGTGCTGTTGCAACATGCCAGTACTGCCTTTTCAAATTCAAAGCCATGCAGCAAACCTTACCAGATCTGGTGAGAGACCGAGGCCTCTGAGTTCACGAACACTGTTTTGGGTGGGTTTAGTCTTCTGCTCTCCTGTAGAGTTTGGCTGGTCAAAGAACAGAATTTGTTACATTAATTTCTGATGATTTATAGCAATGACTCACGTTACTGGGGACTCTCCACCCTATTTGTCTCATAAAACTTTGACCTTGTTTTTAGACAATTCACATGAGCTTTAAATACCCCTTTGTATTATCATTTTAATCTCAAAAACTGAAAGCAACCAGCAGAAACCAGAGTTCAAGTCTGTACAGTAAGAAGACGTGCATTCTACTGTGGAAAAGGAGAGCACAGAGTCTCTCAGATTTTTTATTCACTGTTCCCTCCAAATACCTAGTCATTTAAATTTCTCATTTTCTTTCCCTAAATCACCTAGCCCAGCCAGAAAGGGAAGATTGAGAAGAGAGAACAAAGACTGATTTGCACCCCTATAAAGCAAAAGTTACTCTGTCAAAGCCAGTTCCTAAACAAGGAATACTCATGCATACTTCCATTACCATGGAAGACTTTTCCAGTAGTGATTCTTGAAATAGAGGTTTTTGAGTGGTTAAGATTGTAAATTGCATTCAAATCCAGGACAGGTAATACAGATGGGGTTATATCAGGCGTTACATGGCATAAAGTACCTTCATTTGCTTTTAGTATGAACTGGAGTTTGTAGCATCTACTTGGAACATAAGGACATTTTGTTTTTGTCACTTCTAATTAACTGATTCTTTTAATAGCACTGCTTCTTTAGACTTTATTCAGTGAACTTTTGAACCAAGGGCAACTGCCACTAAGACTACTATATAGTAATTAAAAACTGTCACATCGGGCTGCTGTTAAAGACGAAAACACACAGATTGTATTTCAAAACACAGTACTATGTTTTGAAATTACAAAAGTAACCCAACTTATTTCATGAATTACAGATATTGGACGTCTTGGGAAAAAGACACACAGTAACAGAAATAACGAAAAAGTGTAGGAATAACTTGGAATATGATCATATTAAAACGAAATGGCTGTGAGGTCTGTCTCTAACACTGAATTTTATGAGAGCTTTGCAGAAGTGAAAGGCAACACAAATTAAGAAAATCTGGAAGTTTTCAGCCCTAGAAAGAAAATTTATCTGCAAAAGCTAGATGATTCCACAGAGAAAAACAGCAGTTAAAGATGAAAAACTGAGTTTGCTGCAACTCCCAACTGTTTATTACATGCTTACACACTTTGAAATACGTAACCATATTCTCTATATTTCTTCCAGAAGTTTCTATATAGAAATAGAAATACAGTGTCTTTAGTTACAAGATATCAGAAACACCTAATTAGCAATCAGGCTTTGGATCAGAAGAAGCAGCTGACCACCAGGGTATTTTAGTTCCTTACCTGTGGAACTAGACTGACATGAATGTTACAAAAATTCTCTCTTCTGGCTTTGAACTGGAACTGACGGAAAGCTTCAATGAAAGGCATGCTTTCAATATCACCTACTGTTCCACCAAGCTAAAAAAAGACAAAGACATTTAGAATTAAAGTTAACATCAAAACACTATTATACAGGTATGCTAAAGGGTACTAACACATACGTAAAAGGACACCGAAACACCTCCCCAGCACCTCCCTCTAATTCCCTAAGGAGCATCAACACCAAAACATCAATATGAAAGGCAACAAGATTTGCCAGTTGTATGTACTACTTCCTCAGCGCCAGTGAACCCCAACTATTATTCTACCTTCATGATTTTCCCCAAAGTCAAAAATTCACAAGAAAAACAGCTTCTCACATGGACAGCACATCTCCAGGGACATTAGCTTTGCCTTTACTCTCTCTTCAGGGAAAAGATTTAAGTGTTTAAACGCTGTTAGGCTACCATCACAGATCTTCTGTATTATCTTTTATGAACATTAGGTGGCACCAAGAAGCAAAATTTCTGTTAGTTTAAGTGACTATACAGTGTTTTTGCACATATGCAGATAAAGAAACACAAGGCATTCTTTGGAGCAGCAGCAAACTCCTGAGCGCTGTCAGACAGTACTTCCTAGGTACTTCAGGATCCATAGCTGCAAATCATGGGACAGAAATTGGGACTCAAGCTGCAGGAAGAGTCCTAAGTCACCATGACCTGGGCACTCTGACAACCGCTTTCTCTCCTGTATCAGCATATCCTGCCAGCCAACTCAGCGGCACCACCTCAGAGGCTTAGCCCTATTACGTCTCCTCTGGCAGCATGATGACACATACAATGTGCAGGCTACAGAACAGGGTTCATCACTACTGATTTGTGCAATTTATTTTTTTATGTCTATGCTGGAGGTAGTCACTCCAAGGGTCCTGTAACTGCTAAGGAGAGACTCGTACTTGTCAGAGGGTCACTTACCTACCCTTACTCTATCCAAGTATGATGAGGGCACAGCACAATTAACTCAGACTTTGATGTACAAAATCACAAGAGCTAAAATTCATTCCATAAACTAATCTGGATTATTCTAGAGAACAAAGGACCTCAAAAATAAAACTGTCCAGGACCTAAGCCTTTCTGTATATGGAGCACAGAGCAACCAGAAGATTAAAGTGAGCCTAACAAGGGAGATTTTTAACCATCTCAACATGCAAAGTCAAACATCACTGAAAATTAAAGTTTTATTAAACAAAATATATGTATAGTTCAGTTTATTCCATACAGAAACAAAGCTATGTTTTAAGAGCTACAAACCTCAATCACACAAACTTGGGGTTCAATACCATCTTCATCTACAGGAATTCGTGCCTGCCTCATTACCCATTCTTGTATAGCATCTGTGATGTGGGGAACAACTGAAGAATAAACCATGGAAAGGGTTAAAATCACAACCTATTACATTACAGACCAAATTATTGAAAATAACTAGCCAGTGCTTCCCATATCACATCAGCACTGATACATGTCTTTAAAGACGTATGCATTGGCTATTCTTGGCTGTGATTTTCAAGAGAGGTGCTTTGGCAGGAAATGTAATCCTGCTTCAACTTAAACATATGTAAACAATGTTCCTTTTTAAGATGGAAGCTTCCAGTAAATTCAGTTCTATGTACTAAGCAGAAAGTTAGCCTGTTTTAAACTGTCTATAATTTTTTTTATCCAAAGCAGCTGTGGAGAATGCTTAAAAAGAGAAGACTGATCTAATCCTCAAAGACCCTTTGGGTGTTCTAAAGACATGACAGTATTATTTAAATGAATTATCAACAACAGTAACAGTCTTAAACTACCAAATAATCCACAGATATACTGGTGTGAAGCCAGTTCACATTTAGGATTGGCAGTTAGAAAGTTGGATCCAAGCCCTGGATATAGGTCCTACAAGAGGCAGTATGCTCCTGAGCACTGCCTGTTGTACTACGGTTTCGAGAGGGGTTACTGGTAAACTTCAGAACGCACCCCAGGCACCAACGTGCCTTCTCAAATCAAAAACGTCACAAAGACAGCATAGATCAGAAAAAAAAGACCTCAAATTAAGATGGCATTCAAAAGCATCTGACCAGTAGAGAAATATAGAACGTATATCTAAACACCAGAAACAAAGCTTCACATCACCTTGGACAGTTTTGCCAAGATAGTCTCCCTTCCTCTCCTTGTTGATGACATACTGGTAAATCTTCCCAGTAGTCAGATTGTTGTCTTTGGTGAGTCGGATGTCAAGGAAGCGCTCATAGTTACCAAGGTCCAGGTCCACCTCCCCTCCGTCATCGAGCACAAACACCTCGCCTGCAGGACACAGAAAGGCACAAGCACACACATCACAGAAACATAGTCCACATCAGCAACTTGCTGATTTTGCATGTGACAGCTTAAGAATCCAACACAGGGTAACACCTCTTTGGTTGCTACAGCAAATCCAGGAGCAGCTAATAAAACTAGAAGCTTTGCCCCACAAAGAAGACTAACGCACTGATGACTGAACCCATTTACCAGGCACCGGCTTCATTTGCAGCGATAAAAGACCAGAGTCCAAAGCCCGCGAGAGCCCTGCAGGCTGCCTCGGGGCACTGGCTCCGCTGGCAGGTCCCAGCCGCAGGAGCCACCCCAACACCGGGCGCTGCTCGGGGCCGCTCACCGTGCTCGTAGGGGGAGAACGTGCCCGCGTCGATGTTGATGTAGGGGTCGATCTTGATGGAGGTGACGTGCAGCCCGCTGGACTTGAGAATGGTGCCGATGCTGCTGGCGATGATCCCCTTGCCGATGCCCGAGATCACGCCGCCCGTCACCAGGATGTACTTCATCTGCCCGCCGGCCTGCGACGCCCCACGGCCTCAGCGGGGGCCGCACGGCCGTGGCACCCGGCCAGGCTGCGCCAGCCCCGCGGAGAGACGCCGGCCCTGTGCCCCCGCCGCCCGCAGCCCCCCGGAACCCCCATCCTGACGCCTCCCATCCCGTCACCCCCCCAGCCCTGTCACCCCGTCCCCCCCCGCTGTCACTCAGTCCCTCCACCCCCCGGTTCCCGCCGCAGGGCGCGGCCCCCCCAAGCCCGCCATCCGGCCTCCCCCCCGCGCCTGCCCGCGTGGTCCCGCCCGCCCTCCACCTCCTCCCCCCTCCCCCGCGCCGGCCCGCGTGGTCCCGCCCGCTCGCGCCTGCCGCGCGCCCCCTCCCCACGCCGCCGCCCCTCACCTGTTCCCGCCTGGCACTCGCAGCGGCAGCGGGAGCAGCAGCAGCAGCAGCAGCAGCAGCAGCGGCGGCGGCGCGCGGAGGGCGCGTGGCGGGGCGGGAGGAGCAGAACGGAGCGGCCAGGGGTGCGCGCGCGCGCCGAGCCGCTGCCAGCCGGCGAGGTGCTGAGGCGCATGAGGCCGGCGCGCGACGGGGCGCAAGCGCGGGCCTCCCTCGGGCGCCTGCGCAGTGAGGTGGCGCGGGGGTGTTGAGGGGAGCCGCGCTTTAGCACTGACGGGGCGGGGCCCAGTAGCGGCCGCCCCGCCGCTCGGCCCGGCCCTCAATCACAGGGCCGTTGAAGTGGGAAGACCGCCGGGAGCGACCGGTCCAAGCGCCCCCTGCCACGCCACCAGCACTAAGCCGTGTCCCTAAGCACGTCCCCTGACACCGAACCTTTGTCCCGTCCCGTCCCGGTCGTCATCGCCTGGCGCTGCTGCAGTCCCGGGCTCGCGGCGCCTCCTGAGGGCGAGCGGGGGGGCGAACGGAGGGGTCTGGGGGCCCGGCACCCGCTGGCTGGGTGCTAAGAACTGCTCAGCACTCACTGGAGAAGCAGAGAAGAACTCGCGAGGCCCAAAGAATTATACGGGTTTCTTTACAGTTGTTTCTGCGCTCTTTTCCAGCAGGCTCGTGAGCGGGACTTGGGCAGCTGGTTCCTGTAGAGACAGGACAAAGCCCGAGAAAAGGGGGCTAAGGAAAAGGAAAAAAGCCTGGCTGTGCCTGACAGCCCCTTGTGTGCTGTCCCCAGCCCCTTGTTGGCTGGTGGGCTCTCGTGATGGATTTCTGATGGTTGAGCAGAGCAGCCTGCTGTGGTGTCAGGATGCTGCTCTTGATGCTCCACGCATGTTTTCTGCTTACTGCTTGCTCAATTTTATGTGGTCATAAATTATCCTAGACATTCTTAGTCATAATTACCAAGTTGTTCTGTGTATGCCTTAATCACCTTTCTTGTCTGTGGCAAATGTCACTGCTTACATGGAAGTACAGTTGTAAGAAACAAATCACTAGATCTCTTGGTTTCGTCATATTACCTAATGCTGCTTCAAACTTTTTATCTCCTTCGGTTTTTCTCTGGCTTTCTTGTCTCTGTCATGCCCCATCCTTGCAGTTGGGGTTTGGCCTCTAAAGAGCTCACTGACATTTTGATGGGTGTTGTGCACATCAGAGAACTTTGTGTATATAATCACACAGATAAATGTATTTCTACTGAAATTCATTTCTCCCTGTCCTTTCTGTCACCCCAGTACTCTGCCTGCTGCTCTGCCTGAGCTCAGAGGCAGCCCTGACCTGTCCCTAAGAGCCTGAGATAATTCCTGCCAAGCCCTCCGAGTCACATGAAATCAAATGCCCTTTACTTTTATTTTACAACCTTGCTGTTTGTCCTTATTGCACATTTACAATGTTCTTGTATATATTTTTTTGACCGTGCCACGCAGTTTGAAAATTTCACCAAAAAATGTGAAGCGGTTACCCTGGTGCACCCTCACAGGCAGGAAAGCATTGCCAGCGCCCAGCCATGCACCAGAATGAAGATTTACACAGCATTAGCACAGACAGGAGGTGCGCCTTCACCCCTTTGCGCTCTGTGCTGTGCAGGGCACGCCAAAGCAACATCCGCAGAAAGCAGTAATTGATACAGATGCAGAGACATGTCCACTAGATGGTGGAATTGGACCGTAAAAGAAGAGTTTCTGAAGTAACAAAGAACCGGGGCCGAGCTACGTCGGCACCAAGCGGCGGGGCACCACGCGCGCCCTGCGAATGGCAGGCGGCATCTGCCCGCACCCTGGGTCTCAAGGGGTCTGTATGTTTCCTCCATCCTGCAGGGACTGCGGAACTGTTACCCCTCCTGGTAAGTTCCTGGTAAGAACCCTCCTCGGTTATTTCAGGTGGGGGTTTCTTCACTTTCAAGCCTCTGCCTATCCAATTCTTTTTTTCCAAGGAGAAGAGAAATATCTTTCCAGGGAAGCAAGGAGTGAGCCCGCTGGGGTGCTGAGTTCTCACTAGTCCATGCTAGGAAAGAAGTGCTTTGGTTAGAGGACCGTGACCTTACAAGATGATGGCAGTGAGCAGGACTGTCTGAGAAGAGGGCAGCACATCACCAGACAGGGGTGTGGGTGGGAAGAAACAGTTCTGTGACTGCAGAAGGCAGCGTGTATTAGGGATTAAAGCTCTCAGCTCTGCATGATGAAACCTCTTCTGCCGTTGGATAGAGTGCAGGACTGAGACCAGTTCCTCGTCCTCACCCTGGTAGCAGCCTCCTGGTGTGGGAAGGGTCATGTCACCGTTCTGTGCCTCAATTTCTCCCATGTAAGACAGGGTTGAGAACTCTGACCCCTTAGAGGTGATTTTTTGAGATCTGCAATTAAAAGGGCATTAAAGCTGCATGTTTTCATTACTGACAGCTGGTGACTTGCTCACTCTCTGCGAGCCTGCATCCTTCCTACATGGAGAAACAAAGAGATGAGGCTCTAGCTCCACCCATGAGACTGGCCAGCTGGGTGCCTGATCCTGCCCTGTCTTGTTCCAATTAGGTTTGCATATCCTGTATATGCAAACTGAGATCTGCCAAAGCCAGATTGCTGTTCAAGGGGCAATGGATGCTCATTGAGCTGTTGGTCACTCTTTGGCCAGCCTGGCAAGGGCGCAGTCTGCAGGCTGGTTGTTATGTTTGCAGCAGATTTAATGCACAGAGAAGTTCCACTCACAGACCCAGAATGCTATGCTTTCCTTTGAAAAAATAAAGTTCCCTTCTCTGAGGCGTGCTGGCGAGTGCTTTGCTGGACACTTGTGATCTGAGAGGAACCAGGCAGAACATGTGAAGCCTAAGGGGTGTACTCAGCTCCTCAGTGTTCTGGGTTTCCAGCTCACACACTCTAGAGAGGTAGAGTGGTGACCATGGTGACCATGAGGTAGTAAAATTCAAAATCTTTGGGGATAGGAAGAAAACTGCCACTGAAAATTCAACCCCAAATTTGGGAGAGCAGACTTCAGACTGCTCATGGAACTGGTTAGTAAGGTCCCTTGGGATAAGGTTTTTTTTGGGTGGTCTTTTGGGGACCTAGGAGTTGGACTCGATGATCCTTGTGGGTCCCTTCCAATTTGGATGTTCTACAATTCTATGAATCTATGTCTAGAATAGACACATGGCCATGTACGGGTCCCAACTGACCAGAGGACACGACACACATAGCGTTAATTTAAAGCTCTGGTGGCATATTTCATTATTTCTGTACCCATCTTTAAACTGGTACTGACAATGTTTGCATTGTAATGATTAAATTCCCTGCCTCACTATCTGCCTGGTAGCAAAGGCGATTTTTGGGTAACTGGAGAACACTGAGAGTTCCCATTCCTCTGGGAGTAGTCTCACCTCAGTGTAGGATTCACCTCTATCCAAGGAGCTGCTTTTTCCCAGCAGCGCAGGGAAAGGTTTAGAGCTGCAAACAGGTGTCAATGTATAAGAAATACTTTTCAGGGTGTCAGGCAAGCAGCGCTGGGAGAAAGTTGGGTTCTCCCAAAATTTTGTGGCCTGCCTCTTTGAAGATGGTGATCTAGGGATGAAGACACTCAAACTTTTGCTGAAAGTCAAGTAAGATTTCTGGCAGAGACTTTTCTGAAAGACATATAAGCTTTCTGGCAGAGTTAAGGGGGGGAGATCAGATGTCCATGTTTCAGTCCACAACATAAATCTGGCAGGATCACTCTCTCGTGCAGAGAGCAGATGACACAGACTCTCACCGAAGCGTCACTTTCCCTCAGGTTCCTTTGACTTGGAAAAGAAAAGTAGGATCCTTCTTCCATTTTAGGAGCAGAGCATATGTGATTGTCAGCAGGAGAGAATATACTGCTAACACAGCGATGTGTGCCAACTGTGGGGACCTGACCTTGGCTGGAGGACAGCTGAGCACAGCTCAGCGCATGCAGAAGGAGCTCCGCTGATAAAGTACAAAAGAAACAGAGGAACTGGCATGAGAGGACACCAGCATGAGCAGAGGGTGGAAGAATTCAAATGACAGAAGAGTTTTCAGGCCATCATGGCTGGCTGAGAACGATTAGATCACACGGTAATGCTTTTGTAAATCTTCTCCAAGCAAGCCAGGCAGGGAGAGAAAAGAGGTAAGGAAAAGGAAAGAGGAAGGAGAAAGGAAAGAGGAAAGAAAGACTCCAGAAAGAATGAAGGAAATTCATGTTGGCACCGAACTCCGAGACAGGAAGACTGCACTTGGGAGATTCTTGAACGAACTGTTACAGGAATGAAACTGAGCTTGCAAGTAAAGCTCACACAAGCAGCAGAGCCTGTGCTCTGCCCAGATCAGCTGCAGGTTGGAGATACATCCTGCAGTCGGCTCAGGTGGGAGATCCATGGGGTCGGTGTCAGCTGGGGCTTTTGTGGTCAGTGCCCAAAGTCAAAGAACTGTAACAAAAAGCTTTACCACTACCAGCAATTCTGGCTGCGTGCTGGTAACAGGAATAGGATGTCAGCAGAACTGCTGTGGTTGTTTAGGATCTGGATGCGGTTTGAGCTACCACATCTAACACCTTCTTATTAAAATCCTGAGTATCTGCAAAACATCTGGCTGTGTTGGGTAGCAGGGATAGCAGAATACAAATTAGAACAGAGCAGAAGACCCCATGAAGAGCCTGGCACTATCAGGGTGCCATTTCTTTATCCAGTGTGAAGGGTGATAGCTGCTCCACAATGCTGTCATTTCAAAGACACGCCAGTCTGAAATGTCTTCCATTCTCTTACACTGATTTTTATGGACACAAACATTTTGAACCTAACTCTGCAAGTGCTCTCCTCTTCTTTCTCTACCCTTTAGTTTCTAATTTAGAAGAGGCAACAAGATGAGGAATTTCAATTCATTTCTGAATGCATATATGCTACCTTTGTTGGTTGGTAATCAATGTATCATGTAAAGAGTGCGAAATCTCTCAAAGTGGACTGCAGGGAAAAGGATGCATCATTCCTTGTTCGTATAGTCTTAAAAGGAGCAAAATCCTGCTGTAAGTACTCTGTAAGATTTTACATGATTGGGTTATTAATCTGTATGAAAAGTATGACAAATACAGTGACTTTCAGTTAATTCAGTTCTCAGATAATTTGAACTTCTATTTAATTCAGTCAAAACTGCAGAAATACAACTCTCTGCTTCCTTGAAATAAAACCAGTTACGCTCTATTCCTACTGGCTGATCTAACAGCAAGTAGGTTTTTCATTTAGAGGCCACTTCACAGCTAATTTTTATACTGTTTTTGCTTAACTGTCAACGAAGAAATATTCACATACTTGAGCTACAATTTCTGCCTAAATTTATAACATTTCCCTGCACAAAATGAGTCATTATAGAAGAAACCATCAAGTTCAGTCAAAGGATTTGTGTGCTTTCCTGCTGAGCTGCCATCACACTAATACTTCCAGCTCATTTTGTTAAACGTTCCTGCAAACTCCACTCCATGCCTGCAGATAAGGCAGGCTGTTATGTCTGAGCAGCTTATAAACTTGAATCCTTGCTGAGAAGAGTCCAACATTATGAAAGACACGAAAGAATAAAGAGCTCAAAGGAAATGAAGGCGTGAAAAGACAGACAACACCTGCATGCTGAGCTGCCCACACCTCGGCATGGATACGGTGAGAACAGCTGCAAGCTATACAACCTGTGATATACTGACTGAGCGTGCAGGGGTAACAAGATTTATTTGTTTCAGCCAGGAAGAGAAACTGGGTCAGGAACAGAGGAAAGCTCTGCACAAGCACACCTGGGTTGTTTTCAGATATAAATGAGTGCTATTCGTTGCCTTTGTTTTAGGAGAAATGGAACAGCAAGCGGTCTTGCAAATGGCCAAGCCAGGTGGCCAGAGTATCGGGAGCGTAAACTCAGCAATATTCACCACATGGTGAAACAGTTGGCATTTTTATTTGATCTGTCTCTCTTGATCTCTCTACCATAAGGCTGAGCGTGGTCTTAAGAGTCCAGTAGTGAGAAGGAGATGTGCCACACCAGCAGATCAGAGAGCAAGCTTTTGTCCCTGCCATCACCCCAGGGCTGCAATCCCACTGTGTTTGCAGAGGGGCAATCTGGATGGGCCAGAGGAATTTTAATCCTGAATGATTTCCACATTCCTTCCATCATGGCAAAGGATTCTGCTGAGGCATCAACTGCCTTGTCCAGCTCAGCCTGTCCTACATCTGATACGTTAATTGAGGATTTAATTGAGGAATTAATTAAGGCATTCTGCTGGTTACCACAACATAATCAGTCAGCTTCCCAGAGCCAGAGCCCGCCAGTGCATTTGGACGCGGTCCTTTAAACAACTAAATACCATCAACCTCCACTGAAATCCTGAAGTGGTAGGTGCTGGAAACCTCAGAGATGGTCCTTTTTGCAAGACTTTCAGTGTCCCCTTTATTCTCACAGTGCTTGCTTAATGGCTTAGCTGTGTTGTGTTGCCTGCAGCTCAAGGGAGAAAGTTCACTTAGGAAACAGAACTGCTGAGAAGTCTTTTTTTTCTTCATGTGCTAGTTTTGCAGCTGCAGCTGATTGTGCTTTTTATTAGATCTGATTCTGGCATTTGTCTTGGTATCCCAGAAAGATGTTTAGCTTTTGTTCTCAAAAGGATACAATACCCAGAGAGATTTCTAGCTTCGTTTAGTGCATTTGTGCAAATTGTAGCTGTACTATGTAATGCAGCTGCAAGGTAATAACTGGACCTTGATTAAATTTTACTTCCTGAGCTATAACATGTAAAACCAAAAACTTGAAGGGATTATCTCAAAACCTTAGGGGCTTATTCTGGTTTCATTCAAATTGGTGTGAATGGGAAAAAGATAATGGGCTAATCATGGGTTGAGGGGGCAGAAGCAGGTCTGCACTTTCTTTCCTTTACTAGACTTTTATAGTCTAGTAGACTATATACAACATATAGGCTTATATATACTTATATATACACTTATCATCTAGTAGGCTACTATACAACTGCAGAATGTTGTTCCAAGCAATTTTAAAATCTTTCTTTCCTTCTCTTTCATCATCCCTAAGTTATAAATAATGTACTCCAAAGAGGAGCAAACACTTGGAACTTACCAGGTCTCTGCCTTGGTGACTTGTCTGTTTAAGATAAAGATTTCTTTGGGCTGACACCATGGGTGTTTTATTAGTATGAATGAAGCATGTTCCTGTCCATGTAGACTTTACATTATTCAAGTTGCTAATAGGCCTTTTGTACCCACAGTTCTGTTGTCCTCCTAGCAGAACAAAGGTCTTGATGCTCCCGCTACAGGTTCAGATGCCATTCCCAGCTGTCTGAATGTGAATGATCCAAAAATATTTTTTCTCCAGGAAAGCGATAAATGAATACCTGAAAAGAGTTTCTGTGAGTTTTGGCTCAGGTTTTGGCCTCAATAATTTCTAATGAAGTGACAGAGAACTTTTGCTTTTAGCTACTGAGAGTGAGACTGAACTTCTCACCAAGTCTCAAAGGTGAAGCTGTGCATCTTCATCTCCATTATTCCATGTTGGCACAACCTCTAAGTAATGAGAACCTGAGATTGCATGAGGCCCCTAAGTATCACTGGAGCTTAATGGCAATACTGTTTTTTCTGTCTCCATATTTCAAGACAAATCAGGTTGTTTCACAATTACAGGAACTGAAAAGCCTATTTTTTTCCAGGTTTATGTGCTATGGCCCTGACTACATTTAATTGAAATAAGACCCTCTTCCATGACCACGTGGCTCTACCCATGACCCCAGACCATGCCACAGCACCCCTGTTCCTCTGGGTGCCCAAACACAATTCCCTCAGCTCTCTGCCCTGTCTCCTGTACCACTGCAGGACCACCATGCCCTGTCCAGGGCCCTCAAGCCCATCTACTGTGCCACAGCCACCCCTCAGCTACCATAATTCACCCACTGGGTAGGTCCGTGAGCTCATGCTGTGGCTGTCCCGACGTGCAATACCCAACCAGCGAGGGTAAGTGCACATACCCTGACACACGGCTGCACAGACAACGAGGGTAAGTGTGCTGGTTGGCCTGCTGACTGTTGCCCAGCAGAATGCAAAGTCTTCCACTACTGGTATGCTTGTGTTCTAGACAGCTGTTGCTTTTTGTATTTACATGAAGTTAGGATCTTTGAGATCTTTACCTCTCTGACAACATTTATAGAAATTTCTCAACAGAGTAAATTGGACTGACAGACATCCCCTTGGATAGACGTTAGTGGGCTACTCCCATGACTCCCCATACATATTGGTACTGTAATTTGTTTCTCTATTTCCACCTTTCTACAAAGGGGAACATATCTCTGTGTTCCCTGAGTAGGGAGCAGGTTCTCCTGTACAGCATGGACCTCTTGCAGTGAGGTTTGGTCCCGGCGTGCAGTACCACACACACTGCTGTCCTCCCTGGTGGCAGGGGGCTGCTGGTGCCGGTTCTGTGCAGCTGCGGAGTCCAGGGAGGGGACTACACTTTAGTCGTTGGAGGATGAAAGGCAACCTCAGGACTGGAAAGGTGATATTCAGAGAGATGTGTGCCAATCTTGCCTGTACTTGACAACAAGATGACATTGATAAGCCATGATGTAAACTCTGCTCACTTGTCTTGGATGGTCAGCCAACAATGTTGTTCTGAAGGATCTGAACCTCTGGCTAGGCCAAATCCACATACTGTCCTTTTAACCGCCCATACATCAACATGAAGGAGTATCCTTCCATCCTGCTTTGTGGGCTGCCATAATACTTCTCTCAACATTGGCAGGACACCTAGTTTTCCACAGCTCTTGGCTGACAAAACCATGCACCAAGGAAGTACGTGGCTGCTACTAAGCCCATCAACATCAACAGTCATTGTGTCAGCCTTGCAGCAGGAATTACTTCCCAAACATGAGATCAGTCGTCTTAAACACATCATCACACAAAGCAATACCATTTTGTCTGATCACAGTTGTTGCCTCAGTCACACCATTGTATCAGATGTGTTTACCAATTCACAAATTGATCTAAAGATGAGGTGTAATTAATGATGTCCCTTCCCTGGTGAAGTACAGGCACTCATCTGCCTACTGTTTCACTTCTCAAGGGGTCTTTCAAGGAGTTGGCAGTAGGCCAGTGACATATTAGGGTAGATCACCAAAGAGGTGTGCCACGCATTTCCAGTGTGGTGAGGAACTCCATTATTTAGAGGAAAAAGATAAATCTACACAAATGAGAGATGGAGTCTTGATGGATGGACAATTAACCTGAATGGAGTCCCTGAAGGAGTCCAAGCGATTCTCCAAAAGTCAATCACACATCAGGAAATTTATTCTCAGCAAATGCTGGCTGAGATGATGGATTTGCAGAAAGACAGGGCCCCAACCCCCTATGTCTGAATTTAGTGAAAGACATTCATCTGACACACAGGTTTGGGGCTTTTTCCCAACAAAAAAAATAATGAACACTTTTCTGGATACCTGAAGTACAGAACTTTATGAAAAATGCAGTCCATGAAGCAAAGCCATGCAGATGGTCTATTTTCAAGGAAGGAGTACGTCTAATTGTTTACATATATTCACAACAATGCAAAGGTTTGAAGTGAAGATTTGAAACCAGAATCATGCTTTCTCAAAATCTCTGTGCTGAGCTGGAAAGTGCTTCCTGCATTTTGCCTCTGGAGGGCAGAAATGTCTGCAAAGAGCAGAGGACAGAAGGTGCCTGCTTATACCAAGTGGTGGAATGGCTGTGGCCACCAGGGTAGCACAGTGGCTCAAATAATTGCAGTGAGGGCGCACCGCTATGGGTTGCGTTGAGCCTTGTGTCCACTCCAACACCCAGACAGGCTGCTGCTCAGCCAGCTGGGTCCCAGACTAATGTGTGGGATTATTCTGCCCCACGTGCTGGACTTTGCATTTCTCCATAGTCAGCTCACAAGGCTTCTGTTTGACAGGACCACCAGTTTCCGAGGTCCCTGTGAAAAGACATTGTCTCATTTACGCATTGGCCACACACCCTAATTTTGTATCATGTGTGCATTTGGTGAGGATGTTCTCTGTATCATTTTCCAGGTGTTGACTAATGTAAACCCCAGTGTTACCCTGGGGACACTCACTCCCCACTGCCCACCAGACAGGTATCAGTCCATCGCTGATCACCATTACGCCTGGCGGTCTGGCCAGTTTTCAGCCACTTAAGTGTAGGTTTGCCCAGCCTGCACTGCATCACCTTCCAGATGAGACTTCAGCAGGACACAGCATCAAAAGCTTTAATGAAGTTAAGACATTGCATCTACAATGTTCACCTTGTCTGTAGTCAGTTATTTAGTTGTAGAAGGCAATGAAGTTGCCTCACCACAATTTGCCCTTGGTAGGCCTGTTCTGACTGTTTCTGGCTGCTTCCTCATCCTTCACTGGTCTGGATAAGGACCCCTTAGAGAACATGCTCCATGACCTTTCCAGGCACCGAGGTGAGGCTGGTGGGCTCTAGTTCGCAGTTCTTGTCCCAGCTGATGCAAATTCAAAATGAATACAAAACCTTGCCTAACTTGCCTAGCTCTATGTCCCTAGTTATTTCTTCTTGCTTCAAATTACAAAGTAATGCCACCCTAGTGAATACAGGTATTATGCAGCATGAAGTTTGCAAAGCTGTTTTGGGTCGGAGGTGCTTTCCAAGCTAACAGTCCTGTTGTTTCTCTGTTCAGCAAGGCAGCTGCTTCAGCTGTGCTTGTTCCAAATTGCAGCATGATGTTAATTTTCTAAGATCTGCCTATCAAGGAGGATTTTATTTCAGTTGGCAAAAGACAAAGCACTGAAACAGCTACAGCTGAGACAAAGATGGAAATTAACATTTGTAAAGGGAGAAAGGGACAAAAGAAATGTTGGTGACAAGGAAGCAAGTGAAACAAAATTGAAATCATTGTTATTATCTGACTACAAAGGAGAAGGATGCTGTTCCAGTGAAGAAGACTCCTGCCACTGCCAGCCTGCTGCCTGGGACCCACTCCAGGGGGAAGCAGTTTTTCCACATCCATCTAGGAATGGGGCACAGCTGTGAGCATAAGGGACTGACTTGCTCACTGTCAGCCCTGGAGAAGTGGCTGCTCAAAAGGTCCATTCCCATGGTATTCAACAACAGAGCTGTGCATACCCTTTTGTTAGGCAGGATGTTTCAAAGTGCTCCCCCAAGAAGAAGGAGAATCCTGCAGATGACTGCCCCAGCTGGGCTGCAGACTACTGACTGACCCTTAATCTTCACTTGTTGCTGGGAGGTGGTGAATTAGGCAAACACAGGCCTAATGCAGTGACTAGGAGAATATTACTCGTGCCTTGTGACAATGTCCACTGGAAACATACATTCCTCCTCCTTTTCTTTCCAGGAGCTTTTAGAGTTACCCGTGCTGTCTGCCAATGACTACACAGCAACTAGCCATGATGGCACACATGCATACAAGGCACTCTGTTGACATCCCAGCATGATGGATGCTCTCTTGCAGGTTGGCAGTCATGGCCCTTGTGTTGGTGCAGATGAGCATCTCTGTCAAGAATCAGAACTCAGTCCATTTGGGGGAGTTTTGGCAAGACCACAGGCACCAAGCCTGGGAGCACGTGCAGCCATAAACGTGAGTGGCTCCTGGCTTTGGTTTCAGGTGTGACCAACTCCCCGTGACAACATTGTCTTGATTGTGAAGGCTGAGGACATGCAACACTTGCTGAATGCCAGCTGTGAAATAGCAAGTGCTCTTCTAGCAGGATGTGACTGTTTCTGAAATGCTTGTAAGTCTCAATTCTCACCCTCTCAGGGCAGGCACTCTCCTGTCCGCAACCTCCCTGTGCCTGGATGTCCCTGGGCACTGGTAGTGTTTGTTTGGTCAAGGGGAACTGTGTTTTGTTTGGTCGGTCAAGGTAGTTTGATCAAGGGGAACTGTTTTGTGCTTGGATCTACACGGGACATGAGTGGGCTGGTGCAGAGATCGTGGCGCAATGTGGCTGTGCTGTCTGTCTACAGGTCTTATTCCAGTGGTCCTTGTGTAATCCTGTGCCAGGAGATGACTTGGGACCCTCCCTGCCCTGGAGCTGTTGCACATCAGGGAACTCACTTCATAGACCCAGAGTCAATAGAAACTTTTGGACCGCAAAAAAAAAAAAAAAAAAAAAAAAGTCTTCTTTACATGAAGATGAAACAGTTCTTCAAATTGCAGCTACTACCTGCACCTCAGCATCAGATTCCCCTGGCAGCAGGCACATGCTTTAACAGCGAAAGCTCTGCCGAAGGACAGATGTGAGGATTTCTGTGTTGATGGGAATGAGCTTTGCTGGGGGAACCACAGGGACTCATTTACAAGTAATGAATCATGAAGCAGCAGGAAGCTAGCTAGCCAAGAAAAAGTGTGAGCTCTGCAATTAACTATGGAGTGCTTAGGTGAATAACAAAGGGATGTGATACTAAGGCATAAAGCAGGTCTCAGAGCAGTTAGAGCTGGGAGTGTTGCAAGACTAATTTCTGTAAGCCACAGTTTTCCCAAATAACTTTTAGTCAAGGAAATTGCTGGTTTCTATTGAACCAAAACAGAACCCATGTGCATGTAGTGATCAGGCAAAACAGCTGACAGCTTTTAACTCATGTTTAAATTTATGAGTGACCCAGATCAGTGAAAGCTAGGAAGTTATCAAAGCCAAGGTAAGGCAGCAAGCATGAGATATGGCCAGTGGAGTGAGTGAAGGATGGATTTCCGGTACGTAGGAGACAATTGTTGTGGGTGATCAGCTTACAATGCAGATGAGAGTGGGACAGATCAGAAAACATGGTATTAACCCCTGGGTATGGGTAGGGGCTGGATGTTTGGGTGACCAGGAGCCAGAGCTGTGTGCAGGAGCTGGCACTATTCCTGTTGTGGGTGCACGGGGTTACATGCTGCCCCGGGGAATGAGACCTCTCTTTGTGAGGAGCTGGGATATACAAATGAAACTGCTGTTTCAGGAGTACCCTCTGTTATTAAAGTCACTCAAGTCTCAGTAAATCCACACCCACCTTTGTCCAAGGCACTGCGCCAGGAGCAGCTTTGTCACAGCAACTGGTTCCCAATACAGTCATGGAGAACTGACGAGGAGGCTTCTTCAGAAAACATTAATTTCTGCTGAAAACACTTGTATTTTTGATCTTGTCTCCCATTCCGCATAACTCCACAGATACGAGTATAAACCAATCCAACACCTCTCCTGGGCAGGGGACTCTGCATCAAAACTCTGTCACCAGAACTGGGCCTGGGAGGAGGCACCAGAAACCACGGCCCTGGACAAGGGGATGCAGAGCAGCTGGTGCCTCACAGCCTCAGTGGATAAAATGAAGACCCAGTGGATCCTGAAGTGGATCCTGTACCCCTGTCATCAGTCCAGATGCTGCACAATGTTTTACCTGCTGTCCTTCTCCTGCTCTGTATCCACGAGGTTTGGGTCACTGCAGCCTTTCACATGCCGCAGTCACCCTTTTGCTGAGGAACATCAAAAGCGATTCTCTCCTTTTACCTGTGCCTCTCAAGAAGAGCAACTGGAGTGGAGGGACAGCTGAGATTGTTTCTCTTTGTGTCCCTGATGCAGCATCACCTTTGAGAGAGATGTCAGTTTGCATGTGCAGCTTGGGTATTTGCTTAGGCACCGAGGATAACCTGGGGAGTGATGAATGCCCACTTGCTAGAATAATTTCTTCCAAGCATGCCAAGGAGGCAAGGTACAGCCAGAGGCACAGCTCGTGCTAAAACTGAGCAGTCAGAACTGAGCAGAAACCCAAAGCAGCCTCAGCTCTTGTGGCCTTGCTGGCCTGGGGAAAGCAGAATTGTCACACAAAGTTCATCGTGGAGGCTGCTGATGCTTGGCTGCTCTTTTACTCTCTGCTCTCAGTGATCACACTGTGCTCACTCCTGCTCCAGTGACTCTTGCTGCTACAGGACAAGTGCTGGGGTGGGAGATGCCTCTGCCCTGTTGTTTCTGGTCACGCTAAAAGCAGCATTCACTGCAAGAGGTGCCTTCCCATGTCTGGCAAAGAGAGAACCTCTCCTTTCTTTGCATTTGTTTTCTCACTTTGCTTCTTCTCTATCCTCTTTGTTTTCTTTGCACCCTTTGCTGGTTTCCCAGGCCCACGAGTTGAGCAGATCAAACAGACGGATGCTCCTGGCTTGTTTCCCGAGGCTCAGGAAAGCTGAGTTAGCCAGAGCGAGGATGTTAGTGCCTGTGAGTGGAAGTCACTAAACCTTTGTGTAGATGCTGTCACTGAGAAGTAAAGCAGCCCTTGCTCCCCGTGGCTTAATCCTCTGACCTCAGACCCGTATCACTCCAGTCGGAACAGTAATTCTTGGTGTTTACATGGGTCAGCAGCTAGACAAGGACTTGACTTAGATTTTCCCAGCGGGTCACACAGCTATTCGCTAATCAGTGATAGCATAAACACTGCCAGAATCCTCACGGGTCAGTTGCTGGGGACAGGCTAAACAAACCATCACCAGATGAAAAGTAGCATGGGTGAGTGGATGAGATTTGAAACAACGGTACTGCAGTCCTGAGTCTCTACCTGGAGGGGTCTGGGGACTCATGAAAGGGCGAGGAGGTGCCCAGGGGACCTGGATCTCAGCCTTGGTCCTCGCACAGATAGGACACTGCACATGGTGTTCACTGGTTGTTCCTGGTGTGCACCCATGAGCTGGAACGTGCTGGGGATGTGGGGAGAGCCTCCTCTTCCCTCTGGCTCTCTTGCAGTGCTCCAGGGAGATTTGTGATAACTTTATTACCTCTGGTCTGTGTTTCCTCAGTTGTGTATATCTGTTCACCTACAAACTGCGGTCCTACCCACTCCCCCATCCACCAGGATCCTGCAAACTGGAGCAAAGGCAGGCCTCAGGTTTCAAGGCTGAACCTAGAAGGGCAACACTGACCTAATTAGTCTCTGAAAAAAAATGGGGGAGAAAGACTTGCAGCCGTATGTTACAGTAAGAAATCGTCTCGCTCTCCTTTCGCTCTCCTGGCCCCAGGGATTCATCCCAGGCAGGTGCTGCTTTGATTGCAGCAGGTTTTGAATCCTCTTCCCTCTCCTTGCGGGGATGCCACATGCTGTCTTCTGACCTCGTTAGCTTCTCCTCCTGTTCCATTTCCCCACTCCGCACTCCCAGCCCCACCCATGTGCTAATTACTACAAAGCAATCTGCAGGAAGCGCTGCTCTGAGCGGGCTGAGGGAGCGGGAGGGAGAGAGGGATGCTGTCAGAGCACTGTGGGGGATGGAGGGAATGGGGTTAGATCGGTTCAAGCAACGCTGATGTTTAGGCAGTCTCCAGGTTCTTCCCCTGAGAGATGAGGGGGACGTGTGGGTTCAGAGCTGTGCTGCCTGCCCCTAGGCTCAGCTAACACAGGGTCCCATCGCCATGGAGGCTCACATGGTCCTAGAACCTGGTGTGCCTCAGCTGCCTTCAGGGCCCCAGCTGTGCTGTGCAGAAATGATGTGAATCTCCAAGTCCGATCTTCACTGATTCATCATCATCACCCAGTTCTGGGTTCTTCTGGGACTCATTCACGCAGGCAAGTGAGGCAGGTTTACACGGTCCTCATACATGATCCCTTTTCCCATTCTCAAAGCGGGGCGGACATGAGCCAGCTCCCTGTGGGAGCTGTGGAGCACGGTCAGTGCACTGCTGCCCCCAAGGCCATGCTGCGATGGGAAGGCAGGGTGCTCGCCCCGAGACTTCATCCCTTGCAAATGCAGCTCAAGGACAGACAGTCTGCAGCTGGTCTGTGCTTTGTCTGCTCCAACAGGCAGAGCTGCCAAGTGCTCGGCACACAGGCAGAGGCCCACACTTAGGTCCCCTCTGCCAGCAGTTGCTGAAACTGAGGAGCCTGGAATGGGGTTAGAGCTTGTGTTCATTTTGTCTGGCTGGAATGACAAGACTTTCTTCTTCCTCTTTGATCAGTGAGATATGGTGTTTGGGGTTGGAGACAGGTCAGAGAGAGGAAAGATATTAATTAAGGAAAAAAAAAAAAAAAAAAAAAAAGACAATAATTAAGGAAACTGCCAGATCCTACTGTTCTTCACATTGCTGTAAATCTAAAGTCATCCCGGTAGGGCTGCTGGAACCATATTTATATTGAACTGATGCAAGTGAAATTGTTAGCCCCACTAAACTAAAAGCAGGAGAAGGGAGAGAAACGCCAGTGTGTCTAGGTATGGCTGACGGGTGAATTCAGGGAGAGGGATGTTATGGTGACTGTCAGCAAAGGCATCCTTACTCTGAAGTCTCTTTGGCAGCAAGGGAAGCAATAAGGTGCCACCTTACCCAAGTGCAAGGCCATGCTGACATTGAGATGGTGCCCCTGGGGTCATGGATATCAAGGACATGGATGTCTTTGTCAGGAGGCTTAAGGAATTAAATGTCGTCATCACTGACAGCTAGTGGAGAAGCATCTTGTGCCTAACAATGTGTTAATTTTTTTCATTGTGAAAAAAAATAATTTCATTAGAAAGGCTGTATGTATATCCATTGCCAGTGATTCCTCCAACTGTGGAAATAACAGAGTATTTTAAATTGTCTGTTGTTGCACAGTTAAAATATTACCCATCTTGTGTTGCTTGTTTGCAAGATAGCAATGAAACGTCACAACATGTGTTGGAACATTTAGGATCTGAACTACAAGAAAATGTCTTCAGCTTTGAAAACGTAATATTATTTGCAGCTTATGATGCCAACATTGCCTTTGGAGAAACTCTGTGTAGGTATTATTGGAAAGCAGGACTGAACTCACACACTGTGTAGGCAATGCAAAATACAAAAAGGTTACTATTTGAGTTTGAATGTTTTCAATGTTTTGTAATGTCTTTTTTTTTTTTTTTTTTTTTTTTGAGAGAGAGAGAGAGGTGGCAGTCCTGTATGAGTCAGGAGTTAGCCTTAATAATCTGTGTGGGTCCCTTCCAACTCATGATATTGTAGGATTCTAGGGTCTTTTTTTTTCATCTTCTTTCTTCATTTAGCAAACGTTTCAGACTCCCAGGATTTGCTGTCATAGATGTACATTTTTACAGATTTACATTTAATTTTACAGATTCAATTTTTCAAACTTTAAAACATGGAAGTGGCCACTGGACATAGCTTTTTTTTAGATTCCGATATTGAAAGGATGTTAAAAGGGTTTCTCCTCATTAGACAGTATTGCTTTATGTGCATTGAGGCTTGCCCAGTCATTATTTTGCTTTTTACATAGGATCATGGAATTAAGTTTTCAAGGAGCAATGTAGTTTTCATGTGTATGATCTACTTCAGACTCCTGGTCTTCCCATTTCTTTTTATGCAAGGAATTTCTTATGCCTGTTCTTATCTCACATGGATGGGCTCTGGAATTAACACTCTCCTGGAAGGGATGCAGACGTGCCCAGTAGGGGTTCAATTAACACTAAGAGATTAATCAGACCTGACCCCATCTGTACTGCAGAGTTTTATGAATTAGCTGAAAAATAAAGGTGTAAGATGTGTAAGAAAATTGTAAATAAGAAGCATTTAAATATATACATCATTGTCTGTCATAACTAGATTGTATCTAATGGAAATATATAATTGAATGAAAATCATATACTGTATTAGGGATTTTTACCCTTCCCCAATATCTCATGGAGTAAAGAAGTTGCACTTCTCCTTCTGATTGTCACATATTTCCCAGGGATGTTAAAAGATACACTGAATTTTTGAGTAAATATTTTACTTCTGGTACATTCCTAACCCAGACAAGAATTATCACTCTTACAGAGCTCATGACTTATTTACAAATGCCAGCTCTTGTTCAGGCATGGCATGTTCCAAGCAGAAACTCAACTATTTCAGCAGCATTTGTGTGCACAAGCCAGGTAGCTAGCAGAGTAGGTCTTGCTAACAACACCTGTGGAGACCTCTGCTGAAGCAGCAATATGCTGCTGACAAAACTGCTCCTGCCCCTTAAGGGTCATAGATGTCAAAGCATGCTGTTAATGGACCAAAACATTTACTGTGGGACCAGAAGCAACAATACTTATGGCAAAACTGTGTACCCCAAGAGAAGGCTGTGCTGAACAGCTCACGGTGCTCAGTGACTCATTAAAGACTTCTTTACTTCTTTCTTTTCCATAGAAACTTGGTCCTCTCCCACTTGCCCCCAGTCTCTTTGGTGCTGTAGAGTAGCATTCCTCCTGCTTTTGCAGGTGTGGTTAAAGGACACTTTTGCCATGCAGGATGGACAAGGCCCACGGCCCTTTGCAGCCAGCCTTGGTTGCTCCCCAGCTCTAAACTCCAAGTTGCCCAAGTCACTTTTGAAACTTCTAGGGCAGCCATCAGTCCCCTAAATGGTTTTGGAAGTGCTTCTGCCAGTGTTGATGCAGATCACAATGCACACCGACCTGCTGTAGGCAGTCTGAATTCCACCCTTCAGCAGCTGATGGGAAGCTGCATGGAAACAGCTTTGGGGTTTTAATGTCAGGAGGTGGAGGAGGTGTCTAGGCGGTTGTCCTGATGTGGGCTAGGACAGAGTTAGTTTCCCTCCTAGTAGCTGGTAGGGTGCTGTGTTTGTGATTTAGGATGAGAATAATGTTGATAACACACTGATGTTTTAATTGTTGCAGAGCAGTGCTTACACTAAGCCAAGGACTTTTCAGCGGCTGGGTGGTACTTAGCTGCCACAACAGCACCTTATTTCCCAGGCAGATGAGGCTCAGCACAAATTCACAGCCTTTCCTCCCTCCAAAGCCCACTGGGCATCGCTGTGTGCCTTTGCGGCTCTCCTGCCCTCTGTGTGCTGCACCACATACAGCTTCCCCGAGGCTGAGCTCCGTCATCGCTGGGTCAGTGCGTCCGTCCTGCCTGAGAGCCAGCACCAAGTTCAAATCCTGCAGCTGGGAGGTTAATCAGCAACTGCAGAGGGAGTACTAAGGAAAAAACACATGTCCCTTCCAATTAATTTTGCTCAAATCCACTGAAATGAGCAGAGGGCCGTAACACTCAATTATTCCCAGCAATCAAATTAAATTTATGCTTGTCATTAAAGAGTCACTGTTTGCCCTCAGCTGCCTCATTGGGAGCTCTGATCACCACTATGTTATCACTGGTGTGTGTGTGTGTGTTGTGTGTGTGTGAACAAATTCTTATACATGCTTTATCCTCAGTCAATCTTTGGGGACTTCATTTGCCTGCTTTTTAATGCCATTCTCGTCATAGGATTTGGAAAATACCCCCCAGTCTGATGTATTGTAAAAATGACTTGGTGCATAATGTGATTTGTAGTCCAGTGGAGAAAAATCAAAGCACTCCAGCTCACTTCCTCGTTTTAAATCCAACCCCAGCAGCTGAACTAGGCAGAAAGGTCTGAGCAGACCACGATCTGGGGATGGCATGGCAGCAACCACCAGGAGCACAGAGGCAATTCGTTGTGTGATGCTGCACGTGCAGTCAGCACTGTGATTCCAACACCTCATGGCTCTTGAGCTGGGCAGAATGTTTGGCTGAAACCTTTACAAAGAAAATGTAGAGCAGCAACACAAACTGTTTTGTGGGTTTGTCTTCATTTTTCCAAGTTCTTGGTCCCATTTAAAATACGATAACCCAGATGAGGTTGTGATGCCAAGGAGATGACTTCCTGCGGTAGTGTCGTACCTTTGCCTCTTGTCTTTCTTCCTTTAGTGATGTTGGCAGCTTTTGACTAGCATCAGCCACATTAGATAGAGAAATTAAGGTCCAGAATCTATTAAACTCTTGCCCACTTCATGGAAATTGGTATCTGGAAGAGAAGAGTGCACAGCAGCTTTCCTCCAGTAAAGGTAACAGATCAAACAGACAATCATTAACACGTTGAATTACAGTGACAGCTGTAGCTAATTGTCCATTTCCTTCTGTTTTCCAGCAGCCCTGTGAAATTCATCTACCAAATATAACAAATACTTTAGAAATTACAAAATGCCTATTATTCCTGGGAAACACTGATTAAACCCCCAGCCAACAGACAGTAGGACAAAAGAGTTACAGATGGGAACTCAGTACCTGATAAAAGCTTCTGGAAAACACCTTCCCTTGCTGAAAGAGACAAGTGCTGTTTACCATCATCACTGCCAGGATGGCAACAAGCTGCAGGAGCGAGTGATGTCCTGGTGGGCTGCTTGGGGGGACGGGGCAAGCTGGAGGGATTGGCCAAGAGGCAAAGACCTGTAGTAATCTCCAGTGTAACCTGCCGTTCAGAGCAGGACAACCCCAACTCTAAATCAGCATTAAGACTTTGCTGAGCCAAATCTTAGAAAACTCCAAGAATGGGGACCTCTTACCTCTCCCAAGGTCTGAACAAGGCTGTACCATCCTCCTGGGGAGGAAGTTTTTCCTGATGTGCATCCTTAGCTTCCTAAGCCTGAGCCTGTGGTTACTGCCCCAGTTACCTCACCTACCATTGAGAAAAGCCTGGCTCCAAAGTCTTGGTAATTCACTTTCAAGTAATTGTAGGCTGCTACTATATCACCTCCTCACCATGTGAGCCCAGGTCAGCTCCCTCAGCCTCTCCTTGTAGGACAGCCCCTGACCATCCTGGTCCCCCTTTACTGCCCATCTCTATCAAGGTCTTGCTATTTTGCATAATATCCACCTCACCTGATTTTATATCGTGTATGTATTTGTTGAGGATGCTCACTGTATCATCACCCAGACATGGAATAATGTGAATATCACCCTGGGACCCTCAGTCATTATCAATTTTGAAGCAGACAATTTCATTGCTTGCTGCCTATTTGAGCCTATTTTGAACCACCAAAGATTTTTTTTGGTTTGTTTCCTTTTGTTTTTTTTTTTTTTCTTTTTCCCATCCCATTCTGCTTCAGCTCTTCCAAATGAAAATGCTGTGAAAGAGCAGCTTGTGCTATCTTCTCCATCACAAACAGTTATACTTACAAATGTGCTCTGTCATTGCAATCCCTCCATAGGTTCCCTGTGAGCATAATTTTAGGTCCTTAAAATAGATTCTTGATGTTTTTAACTTTAAATAACTAGTATCATCCTCCCACTTTCCCAAGAAAAATAACCCACTGATTTTACTCCACATGCACACAATCACATTTCTTTCCAAGAAATCCTATACTTTTTTTTTTTTTTTTTTTTTTTTTGCGGGGGGGTGGAATTTAATATTTTTAGAAAGCAACTTCTGTAATTTGATTGAATGTTGTCAACCTGATCTTGGTGAACCAACCTTTAGTCAAAGGAGATATACAGTTCAGTTTCTGCTCCCTTACTAAGCCAACAAAGAACACTCAGAATGTTTTTTTCACACCTTATGTGTTTTCTCATGAAAATGCATATTCATGGTTGTTTGATATAGGAGCTCACGTGGGTAAATGTATTTGCATAAACATTCAGATGAGAATATTTGCTGAAGTAATTAGGAGTTGTTTGTTTTTCACAAGTGTTTATTTGCAAGGAAATGTTTTTCTACCAAATATTCATGAATAAAGGAGGTCACGAATACAAACAAAATGATTCATAGGGATTAGCTTGAAAGAAGATTTTCGTATATGTTTGCAATATTTTCACTCACCTCTAGCTGCTCTGTAGTCAGTCATCTGCAAAACCTGACGAGATCTGACAATGCATTTCCAAGTATGCAGGATCATCTGGAGCACTGATGGAGGAAGTACTATAGTGTCCCTAAAGCACTGAGCTTCAGCCAGTAATTAAAAATAATAAGAAGAATATTAATTATAATAAAATAATCCTTGCCTGGCATGAGACCCTGAGTCTGGGCTAACACCTGTTCTTTATCCTCAAGATGCTATTCCCAGTTAATGCTTCCTGAGCACATCAAACTGAATCCAAAGAACAGGGTGCTATTCTGTTTCTTATAAGCCCAGGAGATTTATTGTGAAGATGCTCCTTGAGTCTTTTCTTCCACTTCAGAGCATGCCTTTGATTCCAGAGCTTCCTGATGTGCTGCTCTCTCTTCATATAAGGAGCATGGCTCAAGCTGCACAGCACGGCACCGTGCTGGAGGTGGTGGATCCTCAAAGTGCTGGGACTGGCTCCAACATGGCCCTGCCACCTCACACACTCACTCACACTACTGCAGTCTCATCTGCAGTGTCAGTGTGTCAGCTGAGTGCTGCTGTGCTGCTTCCACTTTCCTCCAGATAACAAAGGTCATTTCTATGTGCATTTTCTTCTTTATTCAAGGTAATGAGGAGAAGCATGAACGGATCTTTGTTCAGGATATAACAGTCATCTCATTAGCCTTCTAACATAGTGGGTTTCTGAATCATGTAGGTTGAGGTTGTCAAAGCAGATGAAAGAAAGATGATGGCCCCAGGGCCTCTGGGATATTTCAAAAACCTCAAATGAACTAGAATTACCAAATATTGGTGCTGCAGCTTTGACTCAAAACAGCATGAGTCCATCATCAACTTCCTGGTGCACTTCTCCCCCAGGAAACCCACTCTGTATCCAATTAGTGCCCATCAGGCTGGTGTAGGAGCTCTTGAGCATGCAGAAATGGAACTTCAACCTTCAACTGAACCTCCTGAGTTTTGGCACAACGGCAGCAGGTCGCTCGGATAATTAGCAAGAGCTCTTAGTGATGATGCCAGGATATTGAACATGCAAAGCGGATCCAGCATGGCTCCTGCAGCTAGATGTGAAGAAGGAATGGGAGGGCCTAACTTGACGGGGTACCAAGAAGTATCTGCTCCACAGATACTCCACCAAGCAAACAAAGCAGTTTGGGTGATGATGGGCTAAGAGGCTTTTACACTGGTGCTTGGAGGAGAGATTGGAGCCAGGGTCTGTGGGATAACAGCTTCCTGGAAGCAGGGGTGGAAGAGCATAAATTGGAGAGACAATGTCAATTTTGGTTTTCTACAAAGGGGAATATCAGCTATTTTTGATTCTGATGGTAGTCATGGGAGTCTTACTAGGCACTGTCTCCAATTTGAAAGTTGTATGTAGGGTTTTATAGAGTGACCCAAGGCCCAGCAAAGCTCTTTAGAGATATGCTACAACTGCTCAACCAAATTATTTTAAGAAATGAGAAAGATATAGTCCTTAACAAATACAAGTGAATACAAGACAAACTGATTTCTGCCAGATTGTTAATCTAGTAGAGAAAAATATAACTGGATCCACTGAATGGGAGCTGCAGCAAGGCAAATTCAACCTAGAAATAATTGTTGAAGCAAGGAACTCCTGGTTAATTTATGGTGTCTGAGTTCTGGCTCACAACATCTCTCAAATCAGTTTTGGTGTCTCTTTCCCAGATTTCCAGTTTGATTCAAAGGGAACAGAGGTTTTCCCCAGGAACCTCTATTTGAAATCACTGCTGCTGTTATGCAAGTGCTCAGATGGGCCTGGAAAACCTTTGCTAGCACAGGCAAAAGGATCCCCAAGGCAATATAATTCTGAGTTCAGTCTTTATAATGCAGGGTGATTTCTAGGTCAAAATAAGGGGGAGGGGGGGGAGGGAAGGCTAATTAATGCTACCAGGAATGTTTCTATGCCCAGATTTTGCAGGTGCAGAAATATTGCTGAAGCGTCACAGCCTCGGCATACCAGAAGAGCTCCTGGTGTGGCTGTGGTCTGGCTGATGCCTCACGGCACATTGGGCTCGATGGCTGGGGGAAGGTGGAGGCAGCTGGGGTGACCCGGCCGCTGCCACGCGGCTGCCCCTGCCCAGGGATCTCCACTGGTGCACAAAAAGAACCTCCAAGAGACAAAGTCCTCATGCTGCTCCTGCAACCCAAGGTCATGGATTAACAGGAGATACTGATGCTTGCTTGCCTGAGTACCTATCTCCAACATAAACCTCACTTGCACAACTGGAAATTGTAGCTTTTGGGACATCACCATTTTTAGGAATTGCCAATATCCTCTGCTAACACCATTAGCAACTCACATCTCATTGGAAAGCAGCTCCAGGAGAATGATCTGAGCTCAGACAGGGTGAACTGGAGCTCTGTGCCCTACTTAGCTGGTGTATATATTTGTCAGTAAGTGGGACACTCAATAACCTGAGATCTGACAGCCTTCAGATCCTGTATGGAGAGATGTCAATCATGCTGGCTTACATTAAACACCTTCCCAAGCATCTGGGCCATATTATAATATTCCAACAGTGCCAAATTACAAACATGAACCACACATGCTAATCTCCTGATCCTGTCTTATTTCCCTTTTGGACAGTCCCTGAGGGAAGGAAAAAAATCTCTTTTGTGAGCATAAGAAAATTATAAGCCATGCAGGGGGGAGGGCGGCACAGACAGGCACCACCCTGTGTATCTTCTGAGCCTAATGTGGATTTTTGCAATTGATTTGAGAGTGTGTTTATGGCCATTTTCACCCTCTACACTGGTAATAACATAACGGAGATCTTCTCAGTGTGAACTATGACACGGTCTCACCTCTGCAGATGAGGAGCTGGGCAGGATCAGCTCACCAGGAGGGGCAGGGTGCCGAGATTGCAGGCAGGGCATTGGCCATCGGCTTGTCCTGCCCTGGGCCAGCATGTGAGAGCTCCTCAGGAAGCATGTGGAAACCACGGGGTTGCTCAGACCAACTCAGAGGTGAATTTTACATCTTAAAGTAGATTCTGGATTATTTTGAATATACAGCTGACACAAACATATCCAGGAAATTCCTACAGCATGTTGAAGATAACTTCTTGGTACAGGTACTAAGGGAGCCAAGGTGGCCTCCTAGATCTGCTGCTTGCAAACAGAAAGGATCTTGTGTGTAACGTGGCAATTGTTGGCCGCCTCAGCAGCAATGACCACAAAGTAGCCAAGTGCGAAATCTTTAGTGGCAGAAGGAAAACTGCCAGCAGATGATTCTGTGATTTTCTTCTGAGAGAGTGAATTTAGTGAGGGTAAAGGACATTTTTCTGACGGTACTGGGGATGGGATTTTTGGTGTGCAAACATGCTGGTGTAACTCAGGCACACCATGCCCCTTTTCCCCATACAGCTCTCCTCCATGTCCAGGTGCACAGATCAGTATGAATGTACCCACAGTTATCTGTTTTCAGACAAGGGCACAGTCAGTTAAGCAAACAATACAACAGGAAGCTTCTTGCACAACTTAAGGATACTGAGATGGAAGATCTTGGCAGGACTTTCTGAGAGATGTTCAGCATCCCCAGGGACTCAGACAAATCCTTCTCCAAAAGCTGCTTCTGCCTCATGGAGCATCAGAAGTTGCACAGTGAGGACCACAAAGTCTTCTCAGTTCAGACAGGATGAAATGTGAGGATCTGGAAAGGCTCTTCCCAAGACAAATTTTAGAAAAGCAGCAGCACGCGTTTGAGTCCTGGTACATCTCCCCTGCCACAATGACCTTCAGGTGACCTTACTGCCCAGTGTGAGAGTAGCAGTAGAAATGGTTTCAGTCCACTGCAACTGGAATGGACTGGGCAGTTTGCCAAGTGAATATCTGCTGGGTTAATCACTGTGCAAATCTAATCAGGAACTGGAATGTGCCAGGCTCATTACTGAAATTAAATTCAACTCCAATTAAAGAGAGAGCTACAGGCTTCCATCATGCAGAGGTGCCCCCAGGCTGTCCATCCCCAAAACCAACTCCAGTCCTGCTGAACTGCAGGTTTGCTGAACACCGGAGGGACTTCCAGGTACAAGGAAGTGAATTGCTTCTTGTGCATTTCCCTGAGGCCGTGTAAGCAGGGAGTTTGCTGATGTCCTTAATAAGTCACCCTGTGACTCAGAAGCAACTTCAGTGGTAGGATTTCCGAAGAGCACTTCCAAGAGAAAGCTGAAGACACAGTCAATAACTGGAACATCTCCCATGGCAGGATTGTTCCTGGCATCTGTAGGCACCTTTACAAGTTCTCACCTTCACACACTGAATCTTTCCTTGGGACCTACATGTCTTGTGTCTGCATTTCAGAGCAGAATCACTCAGCTGGGAGTTCAGCTCTGGTCTTTAAATAGTTTTTCTAACAGTAGTATAAAGGTTTAATTCCTGCTTGCCGTTTGCCATTCCAGGGTCTATTTGACAACCAAAATACCTTCCCTCCTTCCTTCTTTCCAGTTCTCCCCCCTTCCTCCCTTTTCTCTCCTCTACTGAAGCCCAGCGTTACACTGATGGGTTTAGGCCCTCTCCTACATGAATGGTGTTCAGATGTGGGTCTCACACTGGGGATCTCTCTCTGCTTCTTCCAGCCTACACTTGCTGTCTGGCTGATGGATTTAAATGAGGATCTCTTGCATAAGGTAGCAGGCAGGTACCATTTACAGCCTGCAGAACCTATTCATGGTTCCCAACACAACTGCCTAAAAAATCCCCCAGGAGCTCAATGCTGGTTTTATTTTGGCTCTGTTTCTCTGGTTTACTTAGCACTAAATTACTTTCCTCTTCTCTCATGTGCTCTTAGGCAGCTTTTCCACTCATTACCTTTGGTCTCTGGAAATTTGGAGACCCTCATGGTGACTTGTTATTGCATCTGGTCACCGTTTGAGCCTCTCTATGTTTCAGTCCCAAACTTAAACCCTGCAGAGCTATTGCTCATGTCAGAGCAATGGGTGCTGGTGGTCACCAGCTTCACTAGTTGTTCTCTCAGGTGCCCTGTGGAGCTCAGAAGGGAGGTTTGTGTAGCCATGGGTCAGAGACTATTCCTGCATGCTGCCCACCGAAAGGACAGTCCTGCCTGCAATACATTATATTCTGCTCCCATTGCCTCTTGCACTGAAAATTTGACATGAAATTTCTGCAAACACTGCAATTCTTCAGGAGCTGCTAGTACAAAGAGGAGCTATGAGGGGTGAGGTGAATGCCTTCCGCATGTTAGCAAATACCATTCAAAGAGAAAAGCTGCACTGCTTGCCAGCTCCGTTCGAGGGCTGCGAGGGGAATCTGGAGTGCAGGTATGAGGTAAAACCCAAAGAGCCTTCCAGTGGGCTGAGAGGGATGGAAAGCCCTTGTTAAGGAGCAGAGAGCTCTGCACTGCTCCAAGGGTTAATTAGCAGCATCCTTTGCCTTTGGAGGTGTTCATCTAAGCACTTCCTTGGTGAGGGACAGCCCGTCTTTGTTGCCTAGATACAGCCTTGCTGAGGGGGTTGAGGAAGGTACCAGGAGCTTCATTAGAAGGGGATGTTAGTGGGATTTTCAGATTTAGCTGCACTATGTAAATTATTACCCAGGGCAGCCCTGAGGCAAAGCGGCTGCCTGTTACTATCAGCCACATATCACATCCAAGCACTGACAAGACAAATAAGGGTAATCGTTCCTCTCTCCTTAATCAGGCGGATGTGATTAGCTGGTGGAGGCCTTGGCCAGGTTCTCACAAGCACTACCCAGCCTGGCAAAGTGAGCGAAGGGAGCATCCCTGCAGACACAGGCTGGGATCGAGGACCAGCCCATCAGCTTTTGGAAGGGGGCAGCAAGCAAGCAGCAGACTTTCATGTCTCAGTGGAAGGCTGTGGGGTATAAGCATCAGAAAATAAAGAAGACCTGAGAAAATGGTGGTTTGTAGCTGTTTTTTTCCATGTAACACATGCCTGTGCTAGAAGGCTGTACACCCAGCTCTGGTGTCTGTCTGTCCAGCCCTGGACATCCCAGGAGCTGCTTCTGCCAAACCGCAGAAGGCCTGCAGTGATCCCTGCTCTCTGCCAAGGCACTGCAGGGCTCTGGGAGGTGATGCCTGCAGGGACTGGACCACAGTCAGAGCTGGAATGAGCAGGTAGGTGAGAGGAGCTGAACAAAAAAGATGGCAGGAAGGAATGTAGACCAGGGAAGAAATGCGTGACTTCAGGGTGCTGATGTCCTCCAGAAGTCGAGGGAGCTGTTAGGGGGAGATTGAGTCTGAGCATTCCCTGCAGCTGTATGGAAACATGGGAGATGCTGAATAACAAAACAAAACCAGATACACCTAGAAGGAAATGTTGACCCATCTGCCTGGACTGCACTGAAAGCAGTGAAAGTTCAGAAGGCGCTTTGGAGATAAACAGAAAACTGGACTGTATTAACTGTGGAGCTGAGTGTCCTTGAAATAAGTGTCCTGCAAACAGTGAATTTTGCAACAACTGCCATAGAAAGGAGCATTATGCAAATATATGCAAAGTGAGCAAGGGATACCTGATCACAGAAAGTGGCAATGCAAATAGAAGGTGAATTGTTCACTGGGAGATGTCCTAAACAAAAGAGAAAATAGCTGAGGAATTAGAGACCCCCACACTATTAAACTTGATCAAGGCACTCAGGTGAGGTGTAGGCAGTACAAGCCATCCTAAGAAATAAGAAATGTCACTCCAAGAGCATGGCACAGTGGTGCAGCAGTGTGTTTTTATGCTGTCTGTCTTCCTCTGATGACTAGAGCCCAGAGTGTAATGTACTTTACATTTGCTTCCAGAGTTGTTATTCAGATGGAGGAGTTGAAAGAACATGCAAAACTAGGGAAGGAATTGCTTGTTATAATACCACAGAAGCAACAAAAGGCAAAATCTGTGCATTGGAAAAGCCAGGGACAGAGTATAATGGGAAATGATGCAGTGTGGATGCTAAGTTCCTGTAGGCACTGGGAAAAGGTTGTGTTTTGAAGCCTCAAACTCAGGGTTGGAGATGTAGATATCCCCAGCCATCTCTGCTGTCTCTTGGGGACTGGGTCATTCTGCCTGGCTGTTTATGGCCTATCTGGATCTGGTGTAAGTGCCCCATGTGCTGAACATCCACTGTGTCATTTAAGAGATGGTATCTTCACATTGCAGTAGAACAGGTTGCCAAGAGTGCTGCTTTGATTTAAGTTATTTACACTAAAATTTCCTTTTCTATATTCTGTCCTCTCTCCTCTGTTTTCATGTTCAGACATGATTATCTTGCAAACCAATTGCCCTGAGTTGTGTTTGTGGGGCAGAATGGACAGAACAGAAGCAGCAGAGACAAATGAGCTCCACAACTTCGTTGGCAGAAACAATGTTTTCTTATTGGTTTGGAGCCATCAGGTATGGCTTCACATACAGAGTTCTTAGATGTGTTGTAAGCAAGGACCAAGAAACATTCATTAAGAATAATATTATAGCTTCCTTCTAAAGCAGCATTTATGGATGCAAGAGTCAAATTACTGTTTATGAGACAAAATACAGTTTATGAGTCAAAACACAGTTTCTCCAGGGATCCCCACAAATTCATTTGAATCATACACTAGTCTGGGACCAGGGCAATCATTCTCACAACTTGGTCAGCAAAGAGAGGCTAGGTAGGGAGAAGTTATGCTACAACAACTTCATCTGGAGGTGGAATGACATGATCTCACATTCTTAGCATCAGCCAGCTCAATGCGTCAGCATTGGCAATCAGTTATCCCAGCTTGTAAACAAGCTTGTAATCACAGCACTCCATGGCAGCATTCATTGGAACACACCTGGAAAGGTATGCTTGTTTTTAAAGAGAAATCCAAGAAGCAGCTTTTAGCCTGGCAGATTTTGATTGCACTTCCACAGATGTAATTATTGAATGCATTGATTTCATTAACCATAATGAGCACTTCCTTACCCGTTTGTCCATATCTTCCTTCAGTGGTTGGCATAGTGCTTGCGTAGGAACAGGTCCCTCAGTCCCACCTAGCAGTGCATGACTCAGTGCTGGATGGCTCCAGCACCACGATGCGATGCAAACATGTAGCCCTACATTATCTCTTTTCACCCAGATGAACGAACCCTGAATCAGATGTCAATAACTATTTGACATTATTGGAGATCTCTGCATGCTGGTGAGTTTATCTCCATGTAATTTCCCTGTTGAGAAAGCAACAAAGGGCTTCAGCAACTGCTGCTCTGTGCAATAGGAAGCTGTGGTGGAGATTGAGCAATCCAAGGAATGCTTGAAACGCCTACTTGAGTTTTGGCTCTGGAGCCCTGTGTTTTGCCTTTTCTATGAGTTCTGTTGGTTACATGTTTCAGTTCTTCATTTCCTGTCACTTGTCCTCACATTTTGGCAGGTTGCTTCCCTCTTTGCCAGAAGCCCTGCTGTGTTTGTGGAGCAGAGTGCACAGGATGGAAGCAGATGAACAGGAATGCACATGAATACATCACCAACTCTTACTGACCATTACATGAAGTTGTCTGGACCAACAGAACAACATCCTGTGCGTGACACAGCATCTTGGGTCAGCATTTGCATCATTCAACCCTTTATCTACATAGGTCACTTTTCATTTCTGCTGAACCTGAGGATCCGTGGGCATGGTTGTCCCATCATCATACTTCACTCATGACCAGTGAAGTATGGCTCTGGCTCTGCAAACACTGACAGTAACCAGGTAGAAATAAGTCTCACTGTTTGGGACCACAAAGGTGGTCTCTGTGGAAATCACCATTTCAGATAGATAAGCAGCTCCCTCTTTTAGCCTGTTGTGGGGAGCGAACTCTCCAGCAGGGCAGTGTGCATGGTGCTGGGTACTGCAGGTCTCTCTGCTCAGCAGCTCCGAAAAGCAGAGAGTTTACCTGCAGGTGGAATTCGGGGGGAAAATGGGAAGGGCAGTGGTTTGCAGTGATTCATGTCATTGCTACCCTGCCCGTTGTGCCAGCCCTCTGGTAGTTACATCGACACACCTTTCAACGGGAAATGAACAAATGATGATACAGTCTTGTGATGTCGCCCAGCAGCTACATTTTGAAATCCACATGTCAGAGCCTAACCTGAAACTTCAGCAGTCTTTGTGTGTATTCCTGCTTTTCCCAACCACGGTCTCCGTGTCTGGCAATTCTCCATTCAAACCATCTCTTTCCAGCACAGTGTGCAGGCACAATGAGGCTTGCTCTGTTTGGTACCGGGTCTGTCATAAGCCTGTCTTTGGTGCTGTGACAAGGGGACTTGTGTCTGCTGAGATGCAGGAGGGGGAACTGTCTGGTGCTATTCCCCCATCTGCGAGTTTTGTAGACTCACAGTGTGCTGGGACCTGAGCTGTTACTCTAAGTCCTGTACATCCTTTCTCATGTGCTGCTTTTTCAGGTGAACACATTTGACTTCCGAAAACCAAACTATGACCACAGCTGACAGCAATGGTGACTGAAACACTACCCACGGAGGGAGCTCAGCCCATTTCTCCACTCCACAAGATGAGAATGTCTCCTAGCTCCTGGTCTGGTTGAGACAGAGTAGTTTTCTGCCCCCATGAACTAACAGAGCCAGGGCTGTGGCTGCATTCCTGATTTGACCAGCACTGGTGAGACCCAACCCTGCATTTCCCCACATGCAGAGGGGCTGCCCTTGTGAGAAAGCACATTTGGGAGCTGGGAGAGAGGGGGGAGAGTTGCACCAACATGCACTGCAGGCAGAAAACCCTTCTGAGGAATACGTGTTTCAGTGCTACCAACTCTTTTTTGCTGCTCTCCCAGAGCCCTGCAGCAGCTTGAGCATGCTGGGTGTCTGCAGCCTCTCCGTGTTTCCTGTTTTCATTCCAGTATCTGAAATGCTAACATACTGCATGCCTTGAATTCCAGCCCCGACACACCAGGAAAAGGGGCCAAGGGCAGATGCATGGGAGTCTTGGAGCCTTTTGTGCCCTTTCCTCAGCCAGGCTGGGGATATTGATAACTCCCTGACTCTGTCCTTTATTCACTTTCCTCCCTTCTCTCATCTATTTACAAGACTTTCTGTATTAGCCCTCACTATTTAATGCTAGCATATTCTCCTGGCAGAGAAGTGCTCTGATTTGTCCTTCTTTACTAAGGGCAGCAGCTGGAAAGAGCTCCCTTTCTGAATCAGTGCTTTTAGTCTAGTGAGAAAGCATGTACAAAAGATTGCTCTGAGGTCCAAGAGGTTTTGCAAAATATGTAGTATAGTGGACATAATACCATTTCCCCATTGTAGTGATAACTTGCTAATTCCTCCCTCTTAATGATATAAATCGGGAGTAAAACCCTTTAGGCAGTATTGTCTTAGCAAATATTTAATAACACTGCTTTCTGCACAGTGTCAACCAGACGCATCCCTTATGTGCCATCCCTCAAGTCCCCATCCAGCACACACACCGTTCCCAAGACACACAAAACATGCAAACTTGGCAACTCATGATTTAAGGGACAAATCCTGACAAATACAGTGGTTAGTTGAGGCCAGATGTTGAGAGCAGAAATGTGGACTCTAAGCTGTGGCCAAGGCAAAACCCAAGCAATGTGCAATGGCACAGGAGAAGCTTTCCAGCCCCATCTGCAGCACCTGCTGTTGGCAGGACCCGCTGTCATGTCATCCCCTGCTGCTATCTGCAGGAGCTCACGTCACTGCTCAGCTTTGGCCAAGCCATCAGGGCAGCTGGTGGCTGTGCCCACAGATGGGCAAGACGTGTACTGCAATTTCCAGAACTGATGACATCACTCAAAGGATTTCTTCCAAAAACTGTGCTGGCCCAGCGGCAGCTGCCTTTTCCCATGAGGAAGGTGACAGTAGTGTGAGAGTGAGTGATGGAGAAGCAGCAGATTTCCACCCAAGGTGGAGCTTTGTCCACACATAACCATCCCACTCTGCCCATGACTTTGAGCTTGCAGCTTTTCTGTCCCAAAAGAAAGCAGCTCCACTTTTTTATGCGTCTACTGCCTGCTCCTCTGTGACTCCCTGCCTGCCCCCTCTCCCAGCAACTGCTCAGCTTCAGTGCCCTGAATATCCCAGACCTGCTGTCAGCGTGGAGAGGAGTGGGGCAGGGAGGGAAGGATCATCTCCAGATGGCATAAGAGATAAGGGCAGAGGAGCAGCAGTGAAAGACCACTCCAGCAGGACAGCAGGTCTCAGCCCAACCCACAGAGTTCAGGTTTCCAGCCTAGGATCACCTGTCTTCAAGGGCTACTACTCAGGTGTCTCTGCAAGATCAGATAACCCTTCAGATAACAGCAGGCTTTAGTCCCGAGGCACAGCCCGCACTCCTGGAAGTGCCTTAAGGACGTGCAAGCTGAAACCCCCTGTGCTGGATGAGAGCAGCTCCTGCTCAGGGAGATGTGAGGTGAGGCGATGCCCTGGGCTCCCCCCAGGCCACATCCCCAGGGGGGTCCTGAACACAGCACCCAGAAGCTTTGTGGGGTGACCCCAACTCCTCTGAGCCCACTTCAGCTCCATGTCAGTAGTCTGCTCCTTCGTTTTGGGCTTCTGATGAAAACTCCTCTTTTTCCTTGTTTAAAATCATATCCTCTTCCCAGCATCTTGAACTGAGAGGTATAAAAGACAAATGCTTTCTCTCACAATGTTTTAATTATTTAGTCAAAGGAGGGGCTGTATTTTATCTTATTTTACTCACTTAGAAATACAGGCAGTTTAAAGTGGACATCTGATTAATAAAAATTGAAAGCTCTTCTTTTTCAGGAAGTATTATTTTTCAAATGTTGCTTTCACTAGTGTTTTCTTTTTACTACCTTCGCCATCCCTTCCCTTATTTTTTACCTTTGCTGCATCTGAGACACACGTTTTTCTTGTGAGAAAAGCAAAACAATTTTTGAAAAACAGAAAACTTTGTGACAGATGAGAAAAGGTGATCAAACTGCCTATTTCTTCTAGGTTGAAAGCACAGAATCGGTGTGTAAAGTTTTCCCGCAGTCTTGCACAGCTCTAGGAAAGAGGCTTTTTCTGAAAAGGCTGTTCTGATGAAATCACATTTTCCATTACCAAAAAAAAAAAAAAAAAAAAAGAAGAAGAAAATAAAGTCTTTATCAAAGACATCTTGACAGCTTGACCTTGGCTTTGCTAACTGGCTGGAGCAGGGATTCTCACAGTTATTTACATAAGTGTGTAAAGAGGCTGAAGTGCCTAAAGTGGAGGCTGCTCCTGTGCCCATGTGTGTTGTGACCCTGCTTCCCAGCTGGGCCCTTCCAGGCTGTAATGTCAGGCAGGGCTCAGTGGTCACCATCGACATCCCAGCCAGAGAGGAGCTGAAGCCTCAGCAGCCACAGAGAGAGGCCTCTCCTTTCTCCAGATGAAGCTTCTCCATTGCAGGAGACACACGGGCAGGAGCCATGTGGTTGGAGCCTGCCGAAGTGGGGCAAGCCATGGATCCATGACGTCCTTGTGCTGGACGGGTCAGTGCCCATCCTTCTCAGAGCCTGTGGGTGCAGCCCCAGCTGGTGGCACCAAGACCAGTCGGAAGCACCCAGCTCTGCTCGCTGCCTGTCCCTCAGCCTCATCTAAGGCTGGTCCACCTCCCTGCCACAGGCAGTTTGTGCATCACGTACTGGTGGCTGAACCCATGTCGGCAATGCCTTCGTGCAAAAATGAAGAACAAGTGGTGAAGGGTCTAAAACGGATCCTCGGATGTCTTGCTTGTGTGCGCCTTTCCAAGTGACCTCTCCCCAACACATTTTTAACATCACTGACAAAAGAAGCACATCTTGCATTTTCTGTATCTAATCATAAGAAAGATCCCATCCTGTGAATTTTTGCTCTTACTCCTGATCCTTCTGCAGTTTTCTGAAAGCTTTTACTTATCCCATCTCCTTCTGAAATTCACTTAATCTTTAAGGACGAAAATTTATGAAGATGCATAAAAAGGACTGAAAACTTGTGTGCATGTGAGGACTGCTCCATTATGATAATGGACAGAAATGAGAAATACAGAAGGGGTGTTCAGGGTTTAAGTCAAACTTATCCTCAAATTTATCTTTAAACTGATCTTCAGAGATTATATTGAGGCTTAATGCAGAAGGAAATGTCCTGCACCTTCTGCCTGAGGGTTCCTGTGCCTTCTGGTCACTGTCACCTCAAGGAGCAGGGTCAAATTGTACAGCACTTGCTCTTTGTGAGCAGATCTGGTGTCCTTACAGTCCTAAGAGAAAGGCTCAGGGACTGCTTGACTCAATTTCCTAGACACACTGGTGTTCGCTGACAGAGAAGATGGCTTTGATAGTGCAGTGTGACCAGAGGTGACCTAAGTGGTTTGTCCATCTGCATGGGAGCCCCCAGAGTTGTTCCCTGCAGGATCTAATCCCTGGGGGTTGCTCCTTGCCCTTCTGCATGCACACCCTACAGCTATTGCTTCTCAGCTCAGGGAGCCCATGAGCTTATGCACAAACACAGGGGTGGGTCTGCAGGAGGGCGTGGGACATGTTCAGCTCCCTCTTCACCGCCATTTGGGCTCCAGACACCTGTGTGCCAAGTGACATACCAAAATCCTTCACCTTCAGAAAGCTTTTTCCACAATAGCTCAGCACACAGTGTGGCTTACTACCATTTTAAACAGGACAGACATTAGTGTGAGCCACTGCTCCCCTTGGCCCGATAAACTTCCTCCGTCTCAGGCTTAGTCTCGCATGGTCCTGCCCCCAACTGCTGCCTCTCCTGCAGGCCAAAATCAGCATTCTGGGGAGGAAGGTGGGTAGTGCTGAGGTTTGTAAGCAAAATAAATCAAGAGCCTGGAGCTCCCATCTGTCTCTCCCTGAACGCTATGCAAGGCAGAAGCCCAGGCATCCCATTAGCCCCTCTGCTGCTGGCAGGACTCCCAGCTCCCTCCATTTGTGACCGGCTAGCATGCCCTTCATTTTTTCCTCTCAACCTTTATTTAATGCATTTGGGAGTCCAATGTCAGCACTGCTTCCAGATAAAAGCATCTGCTTGAGATAAAAGCATCAGCTGGAGACATCAATGTGATATCTAAGTACATGAAGAACAGAAGACGCCCTCACAGTGGGTCCGACCTTCACAGGAAGGAGCCAACAGGACCATCAGTGGGTATGATGTAGGGCAAGGCTAGAGTAGGGGTTTGGTGGACCATGGCGGGGAGCAGGGAGGAGCAGGGGTGTTCCCTTTTGTCAGAACAGGTCTTCCATGCTTTAAGAGAGCTTGCTGAGGAGCTGGTCACCATAGCAGCCCAGGGGTGAGATGAGGTGAGGGGTATCAGCCAGAGAAGGGCCAGAGGGGTCTGTGATATGGCGGCTTTGGGGGCAACCCTCTTGTGTGTCCTTGAGAAAGAACTGCTGCTTGGCCGTGCCTCAGTTTCCCTATCAGTAAAAGAGGATGTGTCACACTGCAGGCTCTTTGGGGCAAGAGCAACATCAGGCATGATCCCTGCACCCTATGGCCAGCTAGAGCTTCTCCTCAACAGCCCACCTCCAGGGTCAGCTGCCTGCTTGGCCCTTCACAGAACCACTTTGGAAGCAGCAAAGGAGACACTGATACTGCATGATGGAAGACCCCACTTTTAAGAGGAAGGTGGGGGCTAGTGAGGCCTGGGTTTTTCACTTTCAGACTGATTCCACCCCTCTGCTGATCGTGACAGCTGCCCCTGAGAAGTGATGGGTCTCCCAAAGTGACAGTCACGTCACCACACCAGGCACCATGGCACCCCAGAGCAGGCTGGACACAGGCTCAGAGCAGGAACACGAGCTGGCTGGAGTGGGATCTCACACCACAGGCTCACCCCACGGAGCAGAGAGCAGTAGGTACCAGAGTAAGGAAATGCCACTGGAAGTGACTGACCATGAATCATTCCTACACTCACATTTTCTCCTGCATTATTATCCTTTTTAATAATTGAAGATAGTAATAGGTTACTGTAGTTGAAAGTTAGATAATGGGAGACTTCAGGGAGATAAAATTTGAATGGTATCCAGGGAGAGAGAGGGATAGGGAGAGAAAATTGAAAGGGATTCATTATGAACTTAGCCTAACTCATAAATATTCCCCCTGGTTAGGACCTTATGGTGTTAATAATTAACCAGAATCTTATGAAGGCTAAAATAACTGCAATACACACAAAGATCATTGCTTCAGCATTCAGCATGTGCACAAACCTTGCCTACCACTCATCTCAGTTACTGTGGCAACAGTACATCTGCTTTCCACAATATCCTTCATTAATCATTTACACTCAGGAAAAATAATGTCCTGGAGGAATGATGCCACACGTGCTGTTTCTGCTCGCCTTCTGCCAAGGCATTGGACCAGCTTTTAATACAGCCTCTTGACCACTATTTACAGACAAAACCCTGCACCATGCAAGGTGTGGGCTGGGTGCTCCTCAGCTTCATCCATTCACAGCCTTGATGGCTTTGGGTTATTCACTCATTTTGGTGAGCATTTCCCAGCACAGCAGGACAAACCTATTCCCACTGCAGCCAGGGTGATGGTGACCACCTTCACCATCCCATCGTGGATTCTCATCTCAAGGCCGTACCTCACTGCTTCACACAGCTTCTTCTCAGACTGGAGCAGGTTATTCGAAGATTACAAATAATCTGAGTGTAAAATATCTCCTTTTATATTTCCTGGGCTATTCAAAATAAAAGAAACTGCATATTCAGCAAGTAATCAATGCCAGATCTTCACGTTATACTTCCTGTATCCAGAGTACACTGGTGTTTTATAGTACTGCTCAGTAAACCTCCTGGACCTGGGCAAATGTTACCTCCAATTAAATGATGGAAAAAGTGAGGAATAGGCAGGCTGAGTAATGCTCCCTGATGCAGGTTGTACACCCAAGGACAAATAGATGTCTGTTTTCTCCTGCTTAGTACCCATGCACTGTGCAATTGGGTCATTCCTAGACTTTCTTGAAAAACTAAACAAATTCAACTCTTTCAGACATTTTCCCCAGCTATCAGATAGTTTATATATCTTTTCTACACTCTTCCCAGCACTCGTTTCAACCAGAGGGGCCTCAGAGCTGAAAATTATGGCGTGGGGAGCATGAAGGAAATTGGCAGAGCAGCACAACTACAGGAACCAATGGTGGAAGAACAGTAGAGTAAGAACAGGACGGCTTTTTGGGAAACCCTGGTCTGAAACAACTGGGGGCATGGAGTGGTATCTGCCAGTGGGCAGGACATCACAACAACTGACATTACCTTGGGCCTATATCTGAACCATTAGGTTCAGGTGTAAAAAGGTCTGGAAATACTCCTGGGCACTGGGACCAACCATCATGGGCAGCCCACACTATCTCATGGACTTTCTGAGTCTCTACAGAAGGACAGATGCATCCAGAACAGTCCCAGGAGTGCTCTAACTGCTGACTGAGGGCAGGAATCTCTTTGGGGAGAGCTGTCTGGCACAGGCCAAAATTTGAGGCCTTTTCAATTAGTTTAGCAGCGCAGACTATTGCACTTTGAGCCCTGGCAGCACTGTCAAACTCTATTTAATGTACCTGCCATGGTCTGCTGCTCTGTAGTAGAAATGAGGACTGAGGGTTTGGCGCCTGGCATTGGTTCATCCCAGACAGGAAGCAACAACTCATTTTCTGCCATTAAATTCTGCAAGAATGCTTTAAAAATTAGAGTTATGTGCTAAAATATCCTTTCTGCATGGACTGGGTAGATAGATTCTTTAATCAACCTGCTGAATGCTTAGATGGACAGAAAAACAGACCATTGTCACCCAAGGCTGAATGGGGATCAGTGAGATGCACAGCTGTAGCAATTTCACATTTGCCACCATGCCATGGGGCTCTCATTTGCCATTTTTATGATCATCTTTGCCACATTTGTCAATTTGTTAGCATTATCAACCAGTTGAAGTAATTTTGAACACAAATTCAGTTTTAAAACTTTGTCCCTATCATAGGGTCACTGAGCTGCCCCAGGAACACTGGCTTCTGTAGCATGGCATGGATGGATGAGGTCCTTCGAGCTCTCCTCTGGGGAAAGACAGGGACAGCAGGAGTGCCTGCAATAAGAGAATGGAGACAAATGCTGGTGCAACACGTGGTGGGACCAAGAGACTAGTGAAGCCATTTTTCTCCTCTGGGAAGTATCCTGAACCCCTTCCCATGGAGCATTGCCCCTGTTGTAAGAGAAGGTGGAGACAGCTTTGTACTCCGTACCAGAAACAACTGCTTTTCATGCAGAATAAAAGGAAATCCCCAGGCTGGACACAGCCTTCCCATCTCATCAGCCTGTCCCTAGGGACACAGGGTGCAACCACCCCTAGCCCCTCCACCACTCACCAATTATCCCAAGCAGACTAGGAAAGGATTTATGGGACGTGATGCTATTTCAGGCAGTGGACACAACAGCTCAGCAGCTTTTCCCAGGTCTGGGTTCCTAATTAAGCCCTTGTCAATTCTAACACCTTCCAAATGGAAAAAGACATCTGCTATGTCACCTAGTACATAGCACACAGATAATAATGTGGATGGAATTTAACGATCAGGAATCCCCAAATGGGGGTTATTTTATTGTACATTTCCCAGAGATTTTACTTCAGGACTGTACAACGCCATGGCACAAGGAGTATGAAGTAAGGAAGCTAATTCAGGCCAAGCAACTAGCCGAACAAAGGAGCACAGCCATTTATCTTCTTCCTTAGGCACACCAAAGAAGACTCACTGTAAAGGCAAATATAATTTGCCCAAGGCTTAGCCTCTCTGCATTGATCTGCCCCTAGGGCCAATATCTGTCAGTAAGCGGAGAACAGGGTGGTGATATCTGCATGTGCTGAAACATGCAGGTTGTGGAAGATGTAGGAAGAGAAATTTTTCCAGCCCCCCGCTGCTCCCCAGCGAGGGAAGGGGCTGGCACCCTGCGACTTGGGTCCAAAAGGGGGTCAAACTTCCCTGGGGGGGTCAGAGCAGGTGGGGGCTAGTGGCAGGTGGCCACAGGCACCCACCCACCAGTGGGACCTTGACTGGCAACTGCACAGGGCGAGATCCAGAGCAGTGCCTCTGCCTCTGCCCCAGGCAGCCCCAAGCGGGAGGGAGGGTGAGCTGTCTGTATGTGCATGTTACATGGAAACCTTTTGGGGTGGAAAATGGCTCTAAGCACCAAAGAGGAGAATTAAAGTGCATCCTAATGATATGTGTTTTATGTCTGAATGAGTCTCTTGGATTACACTATTATTTGAGTCCATGTGATGAAATCCAGCCAGTAAGAAATCTGCCATTATCTCTTTCTACATTAATAAACGTATTTACATTTTAGAGCTTAAATTTAACTGCTACATTCTTCAACAAGTAATTAAACTAAGCTTCAAATGAGTAAATAACTTCACATACTCTCTGCCACCCTCCCCCCCCCCCCACATGTGAATATTAAACAAACAGGTTGGAAACACATCTATTTGTGGGGGAAAAAATAAATTATAAATTAATTAAATGCAGTTTCCTTTCCCTGAAGCTTCATTCAACCTTTATATCAAAAACGACATGAAATGCATCTGTGTTCATTGTTACAAAAAATAAAATAAAATCCTTTGAACACATTTCCATCTCCATTTAAATTAAAAAATGACTTAGCACAAAGAATAACAAAAAGCCTTCTGTTCAGGAATACAATGAGTAATGAACTTCAAATCATATCTGCATGAAAGATTGTCAAGATGGATACAGTTTTTTCCATATGACCTGTTTTTTTTCTAATTATTGTATTTATCCTGGCTCTGATCTTATAAACAGTGGCACCTCTCCCCTTTGCTTGCTTAAGAAGAGGATTGTTTAATCTTTGACATTTCCTATTTCACAGTCTTCTTTGCAAGTGTCACACAATAGAGCCTTGTTGGTCTCAGTTTAATTAAACACAATTACTTTGCTTTAAGTAGCAGAGGCAGTGACACTTTAAAAAGTTCCAGCTCAGTCCCTTTTCTTCTTGAAAAATAATACAGTGTCAGTGGATAATTAAAATATACACATCATCAGAATTAATTAGCATCTTAACACTTCTAAGTACTTAAAAGCCTTTAGTTCTGGACTTTTTAGTTGAAATGGTTTTGGAGACCACTAGAATTTGCAAGCAGCTTTCTGTGACATTCTCCAGGTCACAGACACCTTCACCTTTCTCAGCAGCTGGGCTACAAGTCAAATCCCCATGGCATGCCACAGGGTCACCTGCAATGTGAAGTCCTCTGCCCTCGTTTCCCCTGAACGTGCCAAGTGGGCGCTGGCTCCAGAAGAAACCCCCTGCACCTGGGTGCTCAGCGTCATCTGGAGTCCTGAAGGAACCAACGCAATTGAAATCAGGGCAATTTCAGATCCATGCTGCTATTCTGGTTTCTCCATGCAAAATACCCATTTCCAAGCAGTGCTGCATCTGTCATAGCTGGGAAGAGGCAGAGAGGCTTTCTCAGCGCTTTACCTGCCCTGCATGGAGCGGAGACCACAGCACACTGAGCTGTGCCAGGGCCGGCTCCAACACTTGCAGCGGGATCCCAGCCACTTATTTCTATGCAGTTCATATACACGTGTATAGTAATCTGTCAATATCCCGTGTGGTCATTCCCATACACCAGCCCATCAATATTTATTGCAGCAATTTCCACTCATCTGAATAATAGAAATTGCAGATGAAAAAGCTGGTCAGCAGTAGCGACAGGAAAGAAATTGGGTATCGCAGTCTCAGTTGAGTGCCTGGAAGAGGCTGCTCTCTACTTGAAATGTAGCTTTGTGCCTTTCATCCCATTATACATACTTGCTCCAAACCAGTTCTTCTTCCTCTTTCATGAGCACACTTTTCAAATGATAATGGGCTGGTGTCATGACCTTGCTGAAGCAGAGACTGCCGTGCTAAAAATATTAACGCTTTTCATTTTTGCTTCCAAGTCCCAAATGGTTTTGCTGTTTTTCTCCAAACATTTCAAACATATTGATGTCATTATAGAAATAAACTTACCCCAGTCTGACTGTGATATGATAATACACAGCATATGCATGCAAATGCTGATTTCATAACAATTTTGGCTGTGTGGCATCCGAGCAGCCCCTCTGTGCCCTCAGACTGGTGCATCACATCACAGACACTATTCAGGGCCTCGTGGCAGAGCCAGGAACAGAGCCCTGGATGTTCACAACCCAGTGTGATCTTCAACACACTCACACTTCCACTAAACATATGGATGTAAGAACTGACCAAAATTAATATTAAAATGCAGTTTTCAAGCCCCTTTCATGGCGAAGAAAGGCTTGCGCAAACCCAGAATAACTGGCCACAAATTCACATGTGAAATGGAAGTCCTTGGATTCTTGTCTTATCAGAAGCAATCTCAGCTGACTGCCTTCTTTCAGCCTGAATATTGGTTACATCTTACAGGTGTGTGAAAGTGTACTGTGGTCAGAAAATAAAATCCATGTTATAAATGCATTCAGTGGACTATAAAGCAAATGAAAATCAAATAGCCACAAGGATAATAACTAGGAGGTAGAAACGTTAACATATATTTGAAGCAAATACATATTCTGAAAATTTCACAGGTTCATTATTAGATGGAAATCACCAGCTTGATGCTAGCAGTGTAATGTGCTTTCCACAGCTCCAAGGAATTCTGTAAACTGTTTTGCTAGCATCTGCAAAGTGGGAGATACTGTCCTACCAAGCTGAGATAACACAGAAGTGTCTGCTCCGCCACTAAGAGAAGGAGGGTGTGAAGCTGTGATTGAGAAAAACAAAGTTTAACTGATTGCTTAAACACTTCAAAGTTAAACAGCTCCAATAACCTGCAACCAAGGGTTTGGAAGTGGATGCTGTCATAGGATGATGATATTTTTAATAAATCTAGAGATGTCATGAAAGATGTACAAGATGGGGAAAATATAATAATAAAAAGAACAAGGTAAGTTACCCTGCTATAAACTGAAGGAATGGCAGACGCATACTGAAAGATGGCTGTGGAGGTCACACACCATCATTAACAGCAGTCAGTAAACAGGCTTCTCAAATTGAGTTATTGAAATTTGTCTCATGGTGAAAAAGGTGAGATGATCAAAGTATTTGATTTATCTATGAACAGGCTAAAGGGTGAATTGAGGGGATTGCAAAGTGAGTTGCAGGTATTATGAGTGCATATAAGTAATCACAGGAATATCTGATCTTGGCACATGATGCACTCTCCAACAGGTAAGATATTTATTTAATGACTACAAGACTTTAAAAGGCATGCCCAATTCGCTGGGAGAATGCATGGGCTGATATTCAGCCAGTCGCAGAAGCAACAGGAGTCATCTCTTCTGATCGTGATATCTATGGAGATCTTCCAGAAATGTCCTGCACTGAAAGATTCAGCAGATCTCCAATAGATTTATTGCAGTATTTAAGAAGTGAATGTTTGTACTCTGTATCTTAATACAGCACTATCTATAAAAAAGCATAATTTAGTCCTCCTCAAAGAACCACATTTATTATGACTTCTTATCTTTAATCCTTACAAAACCCAGAGAAAACAAACTGATCATAACAAGCTGATTACAAAATATATTTATTAGAAAAATAAATAAACTGTCAAGAAACTGGAGGAGTTTCCTAAAGCAGGCATAAACCTCAAATTGTGAAAATAAAAACTATTCTTACAGAAATTGTAATGCTTTCCAGCACAGAGTCAATCAGTTTGGTTGTGGTGCCAATGGTGGGACCAGCCTGCCAGGCATGCTGGGGGATGCTGGTGACAGGTGTGGGCAGGGCAGTGTCCCCTCGTCCCCTTGGCACAGTGTGCACACCACGCCTGGGGCTAATGCAAGACCTGAACTGTTTGTGGTAACCCCTCTTTGTGAGGCACCTCTGGCTTCTCACAGCTGCAGTATTTGTGGTTTCTAGTTGCTCTCATCTTAGGGCCTCATAGCAATGAAACTGCTGATTGTTCTGTGTTGGAAAATACCAACTCACAAAGACCCACTTTTTTCCTGGAAATATCTTAGGCTGGGAAAATCTGCCTGGGATTCAGCTCAGCTGCCAGGCTGCCCCACGCATGGACCTGGGATTCCCAGGGCTGCGGGTCTGGTGGGCAGCACTTGGCCACCAGCCCCACGCTGTCTTCTCTGCAAAGCCCCAGCTCCCACCACCATTGAAACCAGCCAGCTGGGTCCATCTCTGACTGGGGACACTGGGAAGTGCTGGGAAACCAGGTCTAGGCAGAAGGTGCTCTGAGCAGTGACGCTGACTCTCAGCTGTTTGTCACACAGCCCTGGCAGCATCTGGAGAGTTCCCTGTTCAAAGGAAATGCAGAAAAGTTTCGTTTTCAGCCCTGTTCAGATGAAAATCAAACTTCAACTACCCCAAATATTCATTTTCTTGGAAATCACACTTTCTGATCAAGTTTCATTTTCTTTTTTCAGTTTGTCTCTTCAGTGGTCAGCAAACACAACTCTCCTCATGGCTGGCCCAAGCAGAGAAGTTTCCCATAAATGGGGACCATCTGGATTTCTGAGCAGGTGAAATGTAAAGATAAGTTCAGGCTTCTATAAACAAGAAACAACATATTTGCATAAATCCTCTTCCTCTGCACCTGTGTTATTTCCGCCCTGAATGATGAAACCTTGCCCTGTTGGTACCATAACAATCAGAATGCCCAGAGATACCCAGGACTCTGAACCATTGTGAGAGCACTGGCAGATCAGCAAGGCAGGCTCTCAGAAAACAAGCAATGGAGTTTTTCAATATATCTGTTTATTTCTTTGTATCTTTTGCAGCATTTCTCCACTATGAGGACAGCTGTTAATCTTACTAAATCTTAAAATCTCAAAAGGGGAATATAAATCCTATCAATTACCTACTCCTGTGCAAAAACATTGCAAAAGCATGGGGCATTTAGTAATTGCATGGTTTTCCTTCATATGTTATTAAAGTTCTGGCCAAAATGATTTTCAAAATCACATAGCAAACAAGTATATAACAAGAGAAGGAAAACAACTCAGATTAAGTTCACTTTGTCTAGGGCCACATAGCTGCTTGTAACTACAGAATAGCTTCTGTAATCCATGATTTGGAGAACTGTTATTTAATTATGTGTTATGTTATTTTATTATTTATCAGGCCACAGATCAGTGGAGGCACACTCAGTTGTGAACCTTAGGAGTGGGCTTAGTGTTGCCCTCAGTTTTTCTGCCTGCACTTGGTTTGCAGCAGCCGCGGCTCTGCCTGGTCTGCTGCTTCTTCCTTAAGAGCTTTCAACTTTTGTCCTCATGCCCTTTGCCTCCCTTCTCCAGAACTATGTAAGGGATAAGAGTGCTAAATCAGCATTTTCAGATGCACAAAATAACATTAGTGATAGAACAGGGCACTGTGCTCAAAAAAAAAAAAAAAAAAAAAAAAAAAAAAAAAAAAGTAAGCATGACACTGTTAGAGTGCAGAAACTCTCTGTTTCAGTTCAGCTGTCAGTGCACAACAAACTTCTACTTTCCAAGTGGATGGAAAACGTCCCTGTACAACTCATCTACAAAGATATTAACATGATGCTTCACCTCCTGAAGACCCTGTTTCTCTGGTCCTGAGTTGCCCCTGTTGCAGAAATATGAGAAATCAAGTACAAGAGAAACAATAGGAAAGAAAATACTCTGCTTTAGCTGCTGCACAGCATGTTCCTGGCCAGCCTTGTAGATTGCCAACAAAATATGAATTAAGTACATTTACTGCTATTCCTGCAGCTGAGCAGAGGAGCTGGCAAACAGGTTCATCTGCTGCTATGTTCCCCTGCCCATACCAATGCCAACAGACTTCTCAGAAATGAGCGCTGCATCAAGGCAGAGAAACCATGGTGAGAAGAGGAGGCATTGGTACACAGGTCATCAGTGCATCATAGAATCATTTAGGCTGGAAAAGACCTCTAAGATCATCAAGTCCAACTGTTAAACTAGCACTGCCAAGTCTACCACTAGACCAGGTCTCAAGGCACCACACTTACACATCTTTTGAGTAACTCCAGGGATAGTGACTCAAGTACTTCCCTGGGCAGTCTGTTCCAATGCTTCACAGCCCTTTCAGTGAAGATTTTTTCTCCTAATATTCAACCTAAAAATCCCCTGGCACAACATGAGGACATTTCCTTTTGTCCTATTGATTGCTGCTTGGGAAAAGAGACTACCCCCCACCCCACTAGAACCTCCTTTAAGGTAATTGTAAAGTACAGTAAGGTGTCCCCTGAGCCTACTTTTCCCTAGACAAAATAACCCCAGTTTCCTCAGCTGCTCCTCATAAGACTTATTCTCTAGGTCCTCAACCAGCTTCGTTGCCCTTGTTTGGACACGCTCCAGCACCTCGATGTTCTTCTTGTAGTAAGGAGTCCAAAACTGAACACAATATTCAAGGTATGGTCTCACCAGAGCTGAGTACAGGGGACAATCATTTCACTAGTCCTGCTGACCACAATATTTATGATACAATCAGGATGCTGTTGGCCTTCTTGGTCACCTGAGCACACTGCTGGTTCATATTCAGCCAGCTATCCACCAATACACCCAGGTCCCTTTCTTCTGGTTAACTTTCCAGACACTCTTCCCCCAACCTGTAGCATTACATGGGGTTGTTGTGCCACACAATAGCATGGTACACACCAGCGTGGTGCTCAACCGTTGTACAGAGGTGACATGAAGGCATTGGGGATGAGGAGGAAATGCGCCCTAGAACAGGGGACATCCAGGTAGCCAGCAGGAAAAGGACAAGTAGTGCCCAAATAGCAGAGCTGAAGGATGTCTGATGCTGAATTTGGATCTTGTTGATTTTTCTACTTTTCCAAAATGCATATTGCAGGCAAGGGTATATCTTCTGCTTTCACTGCATCAGATATGAACATCACCTTAAACTCTTCAGTCATGTGAACATGGATTGTAGGATAATTCACATTGCACGGGACCTCACAGGAGGTTTTCATATGAAAGGCAATGGTACTGCAGGCAAAACATCTGGGCACCTCTGTCTTTTCAAGGTTTGGGATTTGAGATGCTGGGTTTGTCTAGGGCTGCCAGAACAAGGCAAATGGGTGCCGGCAGGGGGGTGAAGCCTTTAAATCCTTAAATATCACAGTTGGAACAAGTTAGCTGTAAGCTAGTGAGTGGTATTAACAGCATATCAAAGCCTGAAACACTGTCAGAGGAAAAATAGTTCATGTTCCTGGCATATCTAACTGCCAGCATAAGACTTCTCTTTCCCATGGACCCTTTTGTTTAAAGGAGGGAACAATCTGATTCAGTGCCTTGTAAATTAACTGGAGCAAAAAAATAATTATAGCTCCAAAACAAACCCAGCTCCAGGTTGTAGCTCCAATCTCCGTATCATATCTCTAGCAAGAAAACTTGTTACTGCTGTGCAACCTGGGAATGTCATGGCTGGATGGGGCTGTGGGATGCATAGCTTTCCTTAGAAGAAGGGCAGTGGAGCAGACCATGAGGTACCTGAAATATACTGTACATACCCACAACCCAAACAGGACACATTGATCTGCCTTTTCCTGAGAGAAACCAAACTGGGTTTAGTAAAACTTGGCAAAACTTGGGGCAAATGTGTATTTTGCAAACCTTAATGTGGGTTTGAGCAACCAAGCCTCACTACAGAGCACTTCAGTAGAAGATTCCTGGATAAATACATGAGGAAAAATGTATATTTATCAGGGACAACCCTTCTGTGAGATAGGCATATCCCACATGGTGCTGGGCCCTAGTATTGATCATCCTCTGGTCTTTGCAGCTGTAGGTACAAGTCAAGGCCACCAGACAGTACTGAGTGTGTATGTATCCCCAAAGCAGTTCAACCTCATCTCCTCCCTTTCCTTCCTTCTAATTAATTAATTTGGGAAATTTATGGTATTTAGAGCTTGGCTCTGCTCTGTTGTTTGTGAAGATGCAAATGAAACATTGTTGAAGCTTGTCTGGTGCTGGAATACACAAAGCCTTTGTGATATGCTGATTTCTCACACCAGGCTCACCCTCCTGCCAGGCGGCTGATTGAGTTGCCACCTTACTACTCTTTTCCCAGGCAGCTGGAGGGTGTGGTGCCACCAACATTTTTTTTAGTGGCAAAGCCAGTTTAAGAAATTCCTTCCCCCATCCCTTCAGTTGTGTCAATACAGCTGTCTGGGGAGCTGTGGCAATTTGGATGGCTGACTTGGTCACATAAAAAGAATAATTGGAGGAGAATTTTTTAAAACTGACTGAAGTCAGAAGGGACCCTACACTGAAGGGGGGGGTACCAAGTGAAAGCAGGAATAGGTAGCTGAGAGGTGGGAAATCCTTAAGCCAACTTTGCCACCAGAGAAAACACAGCCAGCTCACACACCGATGGCCTCCCAGGCTCCATGGCTTCACAGTAACCTACAACTCACATACTAGATGAGCATTACCTATGCAACAGTCCCAGTAGGTCTCACTGTTGGAGACTGATCACAAGGTTTCCACAGGCAGCCCACCTGAGACACCGGCAGCATATTTTCATGCAGTCCTCTTTTCACCAGAGAACTGGGTGAAGCCTTCTCATCAGTGCGTGGAGACCCTGAAGGCCTCCAGGACTGGCTGCTGCTCCATGGGATTTATAAGAGGATCCTGGGAGGTGCAAATCCCATGGGAAATCAATAGATGGAGTCTGATGCACCTTCAGGAAGAGGGTTTGATCCTAGAGCTGCAAGGAAACCTTCCTTCTGAAAATGCCTGGTCAGGTGAAGCTACAGCTCATTTGAAACCCAAGGCTTGGGACTCTAAGCAAAGCAAACACTGTCCCTGGCGAACCCAGAAGACCTCTGCCCTAGGATGAAATGGATAACTCACATTGCTTACACAGCACAGTAACTTAACTCTCTGTCTTGACCTGGAGAACTTGGAAATGGGGGATGGAAAGACTCAGTGGATACTGAAGTTGGCCAAAGCCACAGGGCCCTGGAAAGACACAGGGTCCTCCCCTGTGAGGACTGGTTGGTGTGTTCGGGGCCTGATTCTTCCCTGGGGGCACCAAGCAGACAGGTGGGAAGCAGGTAGTTCCATCCAAGGTACTCCCATCCTCAGCTCTGAGCAGCTGGTTGGTTCTTATCTCAAAGATGCTGAGATTTCCCCATGTGACACCAACAAGTGATTCAGGATATAAAGGATTAATGGATTTCTAAGTTAAGCAGGTGCTTTCAGAGAGGCTGAGGCTTACAAGTGGCTTTTTATGCTGAATCTTTGTAAGCTGGGGGAGGTGAGCATGCAGTTGTATCAGACGTGGCTGCCACAAACATGACCACTCACACTGGGGGCAGAGGTTAGCTTTTGTAGCTGAGGGTGACATGCACACACGAAGTCTTCTGCCTTCTTTTTAGGCCAGCCTCACTGGGTTTTCTTATTCTTGAGGAAAAAAATAAAAATAAAAATAAAAAAAGAAATGTTTGGAGCTCAGAAGAATTTTCATCCCCATCACCCTTCATACCTAGTTTAGAGCCCTCTTGATGAGCCCTGCCAGCTCCTGGGCTAGAATCTGCTCCCCCCTTTGAGACTATTATATTATGCCTTCTATAAAAGAGGGAAATACAAAAGGCATTGTACAAGACATCAGCAAGACCATATCTGCTCAGTGGAACATGAACTCAAGAGAACTGATGCATAGAAGGACAGAAACTGTAGTGATGGGGAAATAAACCCTTTCCTTAGAGCAGATGCTATATGGGCTTGACCTGTTTAGCCTGGTAAAATAACGACTGCAAGAGACTGCAGTTTTCTGGGGAACATTATGGTGTCTGGAAGGGAAGAATTCAGGTCACACTTCAGCTACTGACCAGATAAAGGTTCTCAGCAGTGCTCTGCAGCACCAAAGTCTTGCCCATGAATTTGCTGTGCCCATCTGCCTCATCAGGAGGGTTTGCATCAAAAATTGCCTGGGATAAGCTAGCAGTTGATACCTGTAATTTGCTGTCCTCAGGTTATTTCTCCACTGATTAGAGAGGGATGCAAGACAGCCATCTTGGACCAGCTGCCTGATATCTTCACAGCTAGAGTCAGGTGAGCTGAATTTCCCCCAGCGTGTGCTCTGCAGCACAAGTTGGTTTAACCCGTTTAACAAAACCACCCAGCATGTCGGTGTTGGAACATGCAGGTGCATCCAGGCTGATAATAGTCATTTCTATTAAGCAGACAGAGGAAGTCAGGCAACAAGCCTTAATGGGATGCTGGGTGCAACCACACTGCAGCAAATCCCAGCCAAGCTGTGGAATCTGGCACGGGCAGTACTACAGCTCTCCAGGCCTGAGTCCCGGCACACCCAGCAGTGTACAAGGGCACACATGTAGCAAGAAGTTTTCTTAGCAGTGACCTTCTTAGTGTGTAAACATGAATGAGAAAGCGTACGTGCCGTTTAGCTGGCAGTCTGGTAATGACCAAAGCACACTGCCTGCTGAAGAAATGAAGCCATGGAGGAACTGTTGCTTTGGACTGTGTTCCTATGTCTTGTAAGATTTGAATGTGGGTATCCCTTGGAATGTATTATTTGAGCCACTAGCTGTGCTTTGCTGCCCCAGTCTTGATGTCAGTGTCTCTCAGTGTCAGCCTAAGCAGACGTGCCTGCTCTTGTTTTACCAGGAATCCTTCTGGGGCTTTGGCTGAGATGAGATTTTACAATGAATGGATCCTTGCCAATGTTTAGCCTGTGAAGGCACTTTGCCCACCTTCAGCAGCTGAACAGCACATTAGTGTTTGCAATGTGAACCAGCCGTCAAGCGTGAGTTACACCTCCTGCCCTGAAGGGAGCGGGAAGAGATGAGGCGGGGAACATCTATCCAAACAAGTTTGTACACACATATGATTTTGTAATATGCTGCCTAGAAGAAACTTGAAGCCATGGTGCAGGAGAGTGTGGAGACTATTGTAAGGATCACAGCCCTGTCCCTCCAGGAGGATGGGATAAGCATGTGCAATGTGCTCTCCTAGCATTTGGCCACAGGCACTCTGTGGATGGCTTTGAGAGCAGCACAGCAGTCCCGTGAGGACACAGTACAACTCAAACATGGCAAGTTGGTGTCTCTTGGTTTCCCTGGCTCTGCAGGAAATTTCTCATGTGTTAACAAGGAAGCAGCCTGCACTGCACATGGAAGCTGTTTCACATGTATCTAGCAAGACCAGAGATGATTTCAGAGTGAAGACAGTGTTTTAAGGTTCCATGTTCCTTTGGTCTTTTGCCAAAAGAGAAACATGGGGTTTTACTACCACCAGGAATAAACAAAATATTTGTAATGATCATGGTTAGGGCCCAGGTGGATGTCACTTTTAGATATGCTATTGGTTCCTGTATCATGCTGGGTAAAAATTAACAAAGTACTAGACACTTCACCAGAAATCACAGCAGAACTTCCCTGAAGCATCTCACTCTCCCTGACCAAGCCACACTCCTTCAGCAATGTGAGCAGAGATATCACCTCTAAAATAAAGTGCTGGGGAATAATAAGGTTCTGAAGAAAATTCTACCACTGAAATTTCTTCAGATTTTTACCCTAAAAAATATTCCCAGGCCACAACGGTATCACAGAATCATAGCATAATAGAATGGTTTGCATTTTAATTGGCCTTAAAGATCAAGTTCCAACATCCCTGCCATGGGCAGCAACACTTCCCACTAGACCAGGTTGTTCAAAGCCCATCCCGACAGGCCTTTAGCACTGCCAGGGATGAAGTAGAACAGCCTCATAAAGAAACTAGGAGCATCCTTTCTGTTTGATAAGGGGAATGAGAGGGAGAGATCCATCCCACTGGTGCATTTGTCATCCAAGTCACTGCATGACTGAGAGCAACAAGGAACAGGACAGGTTCAGACGTTTTTCTTCACAGTGGGATTTCTTGCTCTGTGATTTCTGAGCTCTCTTTCTACTCTATTCCCCAATAGGCTTCTTGATTTCTACCCTGGCACATTGGGGCAGCTTGGTTTCCTCTCCCCTCTTTTCAGAGCTTCACATGAAGGTACCGATGGCAGGCATTTCAAATATACTTCCCTGCCTCATTGCCCAGCCCAAGCATGGCCTCATGGATTTTCCAAACTTTATCAGCATTTTCTATATCACACGATTTGAGAAGAAGTCACCACACAACGGCACGTTGTCACATGCTTGTAGCTCTCTTCTACCATCTCCAGCGCAGGAACTGCTGCCTGCTCCCAATGGTTGCAATGTCTCAGAACAACAGGGCCCCATGGCTGGCTATGGTCATTGGCTCATAACAGCAACAGGAGGAGAAGAGAGCACAAAGGACCCCAATAAGGAGGATGTGGATGAAGCCATCCCTCCAGCTGGCACAGGGCCGAGCACAGCCAGCTTTCTGCTGCAGTCCAGCAAGATTCACAGCCCCGCAAGTCCGACTCCCTGGAGAAATCAGCTCAGTCAGAAGCTCTCACTCTGGGCTGTGATCTGCATGAGCTGCCCTGTCCATGGCTGCGGAACAGATTTGTTCTGCTGACAGGTAGCCCTGGCAGGAGGACATTCCCAGTCAGCTTCTGGCAGAGTGTTGTTTTTACTCCTTTCCACACCGGTGTAGAGCAGAGTAAATCCTCTTTGATCAATGCAAAATCAGGTGTAAAACAAGAGAATCCGGCCTGGGCCATTTAATTCTTCTAGATCTAAGCAGGCTCATAATCTTCATCAGTATTGCTTCCTGCTTGAAATGCTTTTCATTAGCTGCTCATTCAGTGAACACAACCACTTCTGCTACCTCAGCAAAACACATGCCACACTTCTCGCTCGGCAGCAGAAGGCAAACATTTTATTGCATTTTAATCATTGGAAGTTTCAGCAGTTGCTTCCTGGTCTGTTTCTTCCACCCATCCCACTGAGAAGCCTCTATGAATGATTGCAGTGATGTGCTTGACCAAAGCCCTCAGTACCTCCTCAGGCTCCAACTAGCTGCAGGGCTGATGCAGTTCCTGGGGAAGCTGGAGGCTGAATGCCTGGTTATTTCAGGGGCCTTTTGATGCAGTCTTGAAAGAAGTGGGATGAGAGCATAGCTGCTTGCTTGCAAAGGTGCTCTGCCCTGCCAAGACCTTTGCCATATCACAAATCTTGCAGGACCTAGCTGCAAAATGTCATACAATTTTTTTTCTTCTGACAATGATTTCTTGAAGCTGAAACCTTTCAGTGTAACAGACCATTTCAATGAAAAAAGAAAAGAAAAAATATTATTTGTGTTGCAAAAGGTCCCTTTTGGAGGAAACCCACTGACAGAGTGACCTACCTCAATGCTGTCATCAAAGAACTAGAAGAAGCAAAGAAACCCTATGTGACAGGGGTGCAGCCCAGTGTCAGGACAAGGTTACAGCTTACTCTGATGTTGACAATGCAGTTTCAAGCCAAGAACTTCTGTATGACTAGAGAAGGGTATGTCCCAGCCCTGGCTGATAGGGTTGAGCCCCGCTACCCAGGACACATTTGCTGGTCAGCTTCCCTTGCCCTGCGCAGCTCCAGCACAGGCTCTCCTGGATGATGCTCAGGGATGGGCTCTGCTGAGTTCTCACCTGCCATCTGTGGGGCCTCTTTCCCCTGGGCAGACTGTGCTCTGCGGAGTGTGCTCTGCTGCTCCTCTCCAAGGCCCAGGCTGCCTGTGCCTCTGACTCACACCGACTGCTTAAAGGAAAATGTTGATGCCTCATTTCTTCATTTTCCTGTGTCTGTTTTTTTCCAGCCTCTGATCCACGCCCTTCATGGTGCTGAGGTGGAACTGGTTCTCCTCGCTTGGGCATACTTCTTAATGTGCCCATAATTCACTCACAGCCCCTGTGCTAAGGTTGACATCCCTCTTCCTTTGTTCCATAGCTTCTTCTATGGCACAATATAAGCGTGCAGGAAAATGGGGCAAGGAGTGTGTTTTAGAGCCCCGCCAGCTGCTGGTGGGCCACTGACAAGCAGCCATAAGCTGGCTGGAGACCCACAGTGGCCTGTGGCAGTGGGACCACAGCAACCCTCCAGTGCACTGTTCCTGCTAGGCAGCACACTTAATTTCATTCCGTTCTCCCCCTTTTATCTCCTTGAGAATGAGTGGGAAGATCAGTCCCAGCAGAACCATCAGCCTGTGGCTGTCAACTGTTGTTCACCACGTACACTGCCCTATAGAGGAGGGTAAATGCCATGCAGAGACTTCAGTGGGACAAGAACAAAGGCAGATAGATCCGTTCTCCTCCCTCCAGTGCTATCTAGAATCGATCCCTGCCTGGTAACACAGTCCCCCACTCTGCTGCCTGTCTCTGCCATGCAGAGTCATGTTCAAACAATATTGTTTCAGGCTAACACTGAGTTAATTTGTGTGAAGCCCCGTGGGACTTCCAGGCAGCCCTTCCCAGCGGGGAGATTTTGCTGAGTTTGCAAAATAATTCAGCCAGTGGAGGATCCCCAGGTTCATGGTCCCCAGGTTCTCCAGGTCTCCTCCAGCTCTGATCTCTGGATCACAGATTTCTCAGGTTGCCCCCAGGGCTCACTGAAACAGCTGGATTTCAGGATTTTCTCCACTGCAAAAATTACACATTGTTGCCCACTCCTACCACCATCCCCAAGGTCAGATGGGGAGGTTTTGTGATCTGATGAAAGGGAACAGAGAGGAAAAAAAAGCCCAGCAAGATGAAATCTGATTCCGACCTCTGGCTCCAGACAGCACTGCCAGCCCAGTCCCTTCAGCCCCTGTTGGCTTGCTCTGTGCTGCCCTGGGACACTCATTCCCTGCACCCAGGATGCACTTTTGAAGTGATTAAGAAGGGAATTAGGCATTCAGGTATTCTAAGAACTGGCTGAGTCTTTTGTCCAGAGAATGTCTGAGAAAGCTGATGCCTTATTGCCTGTTCCTTAAGCAGAGCATTGTGCAACCCTGCCATGCTGCAGTGCTCTTGCTGGCAGGTGATGAGAAGCTGAGTAAAGCCTTTGAAATCCCCAGCTGGAGAGGAAAGGGTCTTGCTGGGTAGCCCTGACCCTCCCTCACCCCACTTGTAACCTCATAGCTGTTTTGCTGCACAGGAGAAGCTCAGAGATTTGCCAGCAGCCACAGTGCTTGCATTTGTACCGGTAATTTAAACATGTCTGGCCCTGTTTTCTGTCCCTGAAGCCACCAACACAGAATAATCTATTAAACTTGCTTATCCTCCAAACCAAGTTTGTCTGCATAGGGCAATAATCCCAGCTGTCCATCCTGCCCTCAAACTTTTTCCAGGAATTGTTTCAAAGAGCACGATCTGTCTTGCCCCAAAATCATGTCACAGGCCAGCCTGAGCAACCACTATGAGACCTGGGAATATTCCTCATAGCCTTCTAGCCCAGGTCTCTCTAGTGCAGCCCTCTGTCACCCCTGGATTTGGCACAGCTGGTGCAGGGTGCATCAGGATAGACATCCCCAGCAGGAAGCAGTAGCTTGCAAATACTTACCTGGATAGCACAGAGCAGATATATCTGGCTGAAGTTGCATGCTGGTCTGCTCAGTCCTTGAATTTTCACTGCCCTGGACCAAAGGGGGGTTTTGTATCCCACCAGCAGAGACCTGCAGCTTTCTTTGCACTGCTCTTACCTGCAGCACATTGCTGATGCCCCAGCCTGGTCAGGGACATGAGGCAGCACAAGTATTTTCCCTTCCAATGCTGTCATGGACCCAGCTGCTTGAAGAGTATTTGGTTTTGGTGTGTCTGTCTCTGGCCATATCCACCAGTGCCTGTATATGGGCTCTGAACAGTGTGAGAGGGGAATAAATAGACAGAAAGGGGAGAAAAAACTTTTGCTGAAATTATGTGGGAGAGACGCAGTGGGACATGTATGTTTAAAAGCAGATGAAGACAGGAGGACAAACTGTGTTCTAAGCCAGCTGGCACCAGGAAAGGCACAAGGGGTGGGACACAAGGCTGCCTCCCACCCCAGCTCCTCACCACAGGCAAGCAGCATCGCTTGGCTCTGCTTGCCCAGGAGGCACTCACAACAGATTTCACATGAAGGGGTGAGATTAGGGCTTCTGCAGCACAAAAGTCACTGGCAAGTCTGTACATTTCTCTGAAAATCCCTGCTATTGTTCAAAGCTCTCTTCAGCACCAGTGGGTATTTCTGCCCTAAATCCACACCAGGGTTCTTCGTGCCAATGAGGTGGAAAGGTAGAGTACTTGTGCACATGCGGCAAACACAGGGCAGCGGGGCAGGGAAGGGTCAGCAGCTGTGGCTTCACTGCTCTTCCTCCTGCTGATGGCAATGGCACTGCAGGCTCCAGCAACGTCCTGTGAAGGGCATTTCCCCTGGCAGCAAGGAATCGTGTAGCTGAGCTGGCCCAAGGTTAAGCTCTGCCCTGGGTGACGCTCCCCATCCTAAGGCAAAGAACATGGAAGGAGCCTCTGCACAGATGCAAGCTCTCTCCTCCCAGGAAAACCTTTCCTGATGCCCTGTGTCCATGCAGAGAGTCTGAGCTTCCCAGAGGCTGGTGCACAGCAGGATTCTTTGGGTATTTGGATCAGGACCATCAGGCCAGACTGCCATCCATCCTAGAAAGCTAGGCAGCGGTTAACCTACACTAAGTCTCTCTTTCAGCCTGGAGAGTTACATCCACAACCTGAATTTATCTTGCTTGTGGATAGGGCTGTGCAGGTCCCTAGATACAAGGTACCTGGCTGTCTTTTGCCCAGGAGTACATTGATCAGCTCTCTCCCCTTTCTCCCTTATATTTTCCATCTGCACCTATTTTTTCCAATGCACCAAGCACAAGTGTTTTGCACTGGTGCCATGTTCCTCTGCCTAAATTGCCCAGATGATCTACCTGATATGCTCCTACTCCTTAGCTGGGGGGGTTCCAGAGTGCTTTCTGCAGAACCACAGGACTCCTTTCTAGCAAACATCCTGTCAGTAGCTGGGTTGTTTGAATATCCAGGGAAATCACGCACAAACTGCAGATTGGCTAGGCATGTTCCCAAGTAACAGTTTTATCAGAACTTCTGGCAGAAAAAAAAAAAAAAAGTGACAGAGGCTTTTCAGGGCTAGGTGTGGAAAACAGAGATTCAAGCGTCTTCTTTGAGTGAAGTCAGAAGTTTGGCTTGTACCTCTCAGTCCCAGTGCATGCCCTGGGCTCAGGCTGGAGAAACAACCACTTTCATCCAGGGCATATAATTAAATGTTCCTTGGGCCAGAAGGCTGACTCTCATGAGTGCTATGTGGTGCAGAAAACTCATTCAAGTACCTTGAGCTGTTTCTTTTCCCAAGGTGACATACTAACCACAGCACTGTCTTAAGCTGGCAGGACCCAACTCACATCTTCACAAGGATGATTTCAGAGGTCTTAGTTTCTTTTCTGTCTCAAAAATCAGTCATTTTGGGAAGCTCCGTTTTTTGCCACCTTTTCACAAAGCTGAGCTTTCATTTCCTACAAGCAGAGAGCACAAGTCTGGCCATTCAAGCCTGCTTCAAATGTCTTTGCATTTCTGGTTTCTGTTTTCAGCAAGACATCACCAAATACCAGCTGGAGCAACACAGAAGTGCCCAAGTGGCTGTTACATGCATGCCACTGCACACAGCCAGCAGAGAGATGCGCAGCTGAACCAAGAGGATCTTTTGCAGCATGGAACATCACAGTGCCCAGTATCGGAAAAATCACACTTCTTCCTGAGTGTTTTATGTGCTATTGTTAGCAGCAGTAATCCTACAGTATGAGGGATTAGGAGGAAGAGCTTTTTCCCTGTGTAGTGGTGATTGCACAGTAAATTTCCACAGATTAGAGTGCAGTGACCTGAGGGTTTCTCAGATACAGCAGTCCTGTAATTGCTGTTACTCTTGTGGCTTTTTAAACAATAAAACAGTGAAGAAAAAAGTTGTACCAAAAGCATATAACTGAAACCTCAACAATGGATGGTTGTTTGTGTTTCTGTTTTGCTTTGTTTCATTTATCAGGACACTTTTAGGGTTTGAATTTACTTTTATAATAATTTTGTTGCTTTTGCCTAGATTTTGGTCAGGTATGCACCTTCAGGACTGCTTTGCTAGGAGCACAGAAAGGACAGTTTATTTATTAGTGAGTTTCACTGCTGCTACTCACTGTCAAGCCTCAGAATTATGAAATCAGGTTAAATGAAAGAGACTGTAGCACTAAAAATGTACATTGAATCCCATTAGTTTCTTACCTACTGCATTCTGACCTTGTTTGTGTTTTCAAGATTTTGTCTACTTCAGCTAAGCTGAAAATAAAGAGGCTCAGTTGACCTCCCCACGTGGTTTTGTGGTGGGAAACCTGTAGGTACCCACACTCTCTGTTCTCCATGCAGTTCCCTGCTGGTGGACATGCCCCTGCCCTCTGTAAGGACATAGCCCCAACTCTCCCACTGGCCCCAGGCAGCCACAGCCATCCAGGTCTGCCAAGCTGGCACCTACAGGAAGAAGAATAACATGCTCACTGTCTGTGTGCCTGGCTCCCACTTCTTTAGGTTATGTTGGAAATCTGGGTTTGTCAAAGAGCAGTTGCCCATCCGTCACCCAGGGTCCAGCCTAGGCTGAGAGTGCAGTTTCTTCATTTGGAAGTAAAACATAGCAAGAAGTGTTGTTGTTTTGTTTTGTTTTGTGTTTGTTGTTGTTGTTTGATTTCTCTTACTTAAAAGACATTAAAAGTCCATCTTTACAGGGCCACAAAGGAGGTACACGTGTTTGCACCCATTCTGTGCCGTGGTGCATATTGCCCATTCACATGGGTGTCAGCAACAGCCTCGTCCAAGTTTCCCCAGTGTAACCGGAGCTATTTTCTGTGGTCTGCAACACTCTTATTTTCCATGGGACTATAACAGGCATGGTGCAGTGACATGTGACAGACTGATTTAGGCCCTGGTGAGAGGATGTTTACAGAACTGGGACACCAGCAACGTAATACAGACAAGCAGGATGGCTTTGCTCCTCTCTGTGGATCAGCTGAGCTTAACCTGTTTGCTCCTTCCGTAAAAGCCTCAGGTGCCATTCCTGATACACCCAGACCAGACTGACATAGCACATGCTGATGTCAAGATTTGGACTCAAAGATCCTTGTGGGTCCCTTCCAACTCAGGATATTCTATGATTTTATGAAAAATTGGCTCTTATCTAGGCCTTATCTTGGTCCCTAACCCAATATAAACACCATTCAGCCAAGGAACACAGAATTTAACAGATACCCCAAATTTTCCTTGGTGTTACTTGTTGGGATTGTGGATATTAATGTTATTCTATACATAGCCAATGTGATTTCAAAGCTCCCTAAATTGCTAACCCCAGCCTCATGAATCCCACAGGCAAATGACAGATACTCAGTTCTTATTTGAACACACTTTGAGTTGCATTGGTGACGTCTTTGTTCTAAGAGATATGGTCCTCACCTTGCTGAGCCAGACCTTTTAAATCTAAGCTGGGAAGGTGAGGAAATACCATGCTCCCTTGCAGACATTCAGTGCTCAGCACCTGGCACTTCCCCTCTTACCCTAAACATATCTTTTTCCTAGGCCTATCCTCCACCTGCCCTTCCCCATTGGGAATTTCCCTGAAACCAGCAGGACCTGAAAAGTGGGAGCTGCTGCAGTGTGGAGACACCAGGATCCATGCGAGCTGTGGCAGAGCAGAGCCAGCAGCAGGCCAATGGGCAGAAGGCTGGGAAATAACAGCTTGAAGGAGAAGAAGGCATTGAACAAGATGCCCTGTGTGATGCTGAGGACTATAGCTGTGTTTTCAGAGGTGGTATCGTATTTCCGAGTGTAAAGACACCCAAAAATGAATTACTGGTCAGGCTGCATTATAGGAGCTCACTGGCTATGAGTGATGGTGAAGGAAGAAGATCTGGCTGCATTATTTACAAAATGATTACAAGCTGCTTACAAGGTATGCCCATAAAAATGCAAATGGATGATAAGAAAACAGGGCTGGAAGACACCACAAGACACCAGCTAATCCACTTTTTAGCACAGTGGGGCTTCTGTCATTTATGAGAGGAATGTGTCTGACCTGAATTTAAAATCCTCTCATGCTGGAGACACAAGATTTTCCTCAGACAATTTTTCCAGCATTAGCCTGTCCTGGTAGTCTCACAGTTGCTCTCACAAAAGTGAGACAACTCTCCAGGAATCTGCCTTGTGGGGAGTCATCTCCATGTCCAAGTTCAGACCATGATCCAGCAGGAAAATCCCTTGGGATCTGTTCCCCCGTTCTTTGGCCACTCCCGTGTTTAATCAATGGTCCAAGGGACTGGACAATTCCTCAGAATAGATTTTTAATCAAGAGTGTGGGCAGGTCTACACTGGCCGGCAAACACCAGAGCTGCCCTCAGGCAGAGACCCATCAAGATTAAGAGAGCCATACCCTGAGGCCGTGGGGTCTCCTCAGGATGTGTCCAGGCTGAATTCCTGTTCTGAAAGGCTGTTTTATTCAGACCAGGGTCTGGCAGGACTTCTCCTGGTGGGGCTAGCACGGTGCTGGGGGAGGGCAGGGGGAGATGAGAGGATGTATGAGCAGACTGTGCCAGAGCCACCTACACCAGGCTGTCCCCTGGGGAATGGAGAACTTCTGCTTTTGTCCTGATCTTGCGGTTGGCTGGCGTGTCTCTGCTCCCCATGCCTCAGTGCTGGGGCAGTGACTTTGTCTATTAGCCTTTCATTGCTGAATGTTGGCAATTTCTTTTCTGTAGATTCAAAATGTGTGGGTTTCTGATGTCAGGTCCTGTGTCAGTTCTTAGTTACTGGTGTTTGAAGCACCTGTGTGAAGACAGAGCAGAGCAGACACCAGGCACAGGCTCTTGGAGCCAGATAATCTCATTTCATTCACTAATGAGCAGGCTTAACCCCATCCTGATTGGCAGGAAAAGCTTAGAAACATGGATTAAGTGAGATGGAAGCATGGCCTGGATTCCAGCCAGGCAGGGTTGCACCTTTGGAAAAGAGAGACCCTCCAGCATGATTTCAACAAGACCTTTTCCAGGAGCAACACTTGCTACCCAAAAACCAGAGGCTGGGGGAATTACTCAGCAGGATGCACTGGCCAGTAATGTCCCAGCGGTTACTTTCTTCAAAGGGCTCAGGGCTATTTTAGAGGTTTGCTTTGTCTGTTCCAGAGCAAGGCTGAGGAGCAGCATGCAAAGCCGTGGCCATCCAAGGTCCTGGCCATGCAGGATTCACCTTCTGTACAGATCGGGAGGATTTGGATGGTGGATAGTCAGGGTGCTTGGAATGAGAGCAGATGTGCAGACAGTATTTGGGCTGAGCAATAAATAGGAACAAAACATCAGGGGTGATCTACCATGGGAAGACGGTGCATAGGACCAGTCAGACAGACAGAATTTCTTCTGAGACTTGCAGGGTAGCCCCCCAGAATGAGCATTTAAAAAGCAGTTTTTGTAAGTAGCTCAAGTCCAAATTACAGATCAACAAACACAGGCAGATGGACACTGCTACTTTCTGGACATCTGCATCATTTATTGATACTATCAGAAACCAGCCACGGTGCCAAAACTGGAGGCAGAAAGTGCTCTTTGCCAAGTCAATATCCAGCATATCCTTGTGCTCTGCCACAAGGGCAGAGAAAACTAACCAGGACTCAAACTGTGAACATGAACACGTCTCAACTGTCTAGTTGTGAAATCCCGTCCCAAAAGCCAGACTTCAGTGGTACACTGTCCTGCCAGTTGAAGCATCTGTCTTGCTCCAATTTATTAATGCGCCTCAGTCTTACTTTTGCTGATGGAGTCTTCGAGCTCTGCTAGTTCTTTTCAAGTACTTTAGCTTTACATAGACAATACAATCCTTGCAATCTGTCAGTGCAAAAGATACACACATGTGCAATCTTTTCAGGTTTCTATGACTGAATTAAAAGTTCACCAAACCACTGGCAAGAGGTGAAGCACTCCAGACACTCCCACATCCATACTATTAAACTCTCTGAGACTCCAGAACAACGTGATAGATCCAACCTGAATAGCAAGACTGGAATCTGCGCTACAAGGAGTCTTGAACTATGCCCAGAAATAATTTGGAAAATCATCAGCTAGCCTAAGCAAGCCATGCCCACAGTGGCATGGGCTGTTTCTTGGCATTGTTACTCCACCACCATAATGGTGCAGAAATGTTTTTTTTATTATTATCAGCAGCTCATCATGCACTCTGATTTAATCCATGTAAGACTGCTGCAGCAGACAGGAATAGTAGAGCCTGCTGCCTTCAGAAACATTCTGGAGTGCTTGCTGGAGCACAGTGATCTCCAATACCTACATAACTTTAGTGATCTCATACAGCTCAATATATACAGCAAAAAAGCTTCTAGCACAGTGAAGAAGGCTGCCTTTATGCCAGTGTAGCCAGAAGATCCTCAAATTGTATTCCTGGAGGCACTGCAAAATGTGACTGCACATAAAAGCTCTGGCTGCCTTCTTCCCCCTGTCCAGCAGTTGGTTTTGTCTGGTCCGGATTAGCACAGCATTGAACCCGTCAGTACAACATTGTTGTCAGCACTAGGAAAATCATTCACCCTGTGGACAGGATTAGTGCACAAGCTGCTCTGGAGAGGGCACAGATGCAGCACATTTGAGCATGGAAAGTGAACCAAAGAGCAGTATTGCTTGTCTCTCTGCTGAATGAACTGCAATGGCCAGATTCCCTGTTCAAATGCCAAAGGAATCTTCATTTCTTAGTATAAACATTTAAAAATAAACAATAAAAGTATGGCACCAAGTCTGTACAGAGCCCCAGGACAATGTCAGCCAGTCTCCTAGTCGATGCTCAGCACCGTTACTGCCACACTAGTGCTTCACACAGAGAAGTGGTAACCTGCTTGAAAAGGAGAAAAGGCAGCAGCAAAAAGCTGCTGTCTGCCACACAGCTGACCCTGAGCCCCTCCACCATGAAATGGTGACTGATATCAACAGCAAAGCTTTACTTCCAAGTGTAAAACACAGGGCAATTGACCTTTTGGTGACAGTTTGCAGAGTGCCAGCTCAAATGACACTGTGGGGAGGGGTGTGGGTATTATTAAGGTATATTATATCACCCACAAGAAGAGAAACGGGAAAAATGTCCCCTGGGAACAAAGCCTGGGATTTCTACCAGTGTTAGACTTCTTGGCTCACTGATTTGCAGATCCTCTGCTAGAGAGCTTATCACCAGGGTACCTGCATTTCTCATAAAACTTAAATTGCCTTTTAACTTCTCTCCACTGCTTTATAACCATCCTACTTAGATCTAATGATGTGCAAAAGTTTACAAAGCATTTTCAGATGACCTGGAATGCCTGCCAGCTTGTAAGTAGAGCAAATAGCTTAGTCAGGATAATAGAGAGGAAATCCACTGAATAGCTCAAGTCATTAAGACATTTGCATTTGATGAGACAACCACTACCAAGGGCCAGGGAAAAAGAGATGAGCCAGTGCTGCTCATGCAAGGTGCTGTCAGGCATGCCCACATCCATCTCTGCCCCCTGCAGCACTCAGGGGCAGGAGTGAGGTTTGTTAGGCTCCAGCCTTCTCCCAGCGTGCCAACACGATCGCTTCCTGCACAAGATCTTGAAAAGCTCAAATGCACAATTCAGCAATTCCACACACAAGTAAATAAATAACAAATTTAACTCTACAGTAACCACAACTGCAACCCTCCAAAGTGCTGCAAGGAGAAGGGTTGAGGCAGTGGCTGTACCTCACTTGTGCTTACTTTGGGAGGCATCATCAACCTGAAATTGTAAGGTGGAGTAAGGCCTCTTCCCTTCCATCCCCATTCTTGTAGCTTTCAACTATATTTTACAGCTTTAAGGAAACTTTTCCCCCCTCTACTGATGAGTGAAATGTGCTGCCCAGAGGACAGGGAGGACCGTCAGAGGACAACCAAGTGCTGACCACTGTTAACTGGGGCACCAGGGAGGAGACAAACAGTGTGAAGAGGTAGGGGCCCTCAGGCTCCATTTGCAGATGTCCCTTCACTGCACCCCAGCTTGGAAAGTGAAACTGAGACAATCACAAAGGTCTTGGAACAGATGTGAAAGAGAATTTTATCTTTGTCATTCAGCCTCAGGGACAAATGCGGAGGCAGAAGGGATCAGGACAGCCAGCAAATGAAAGCTGTTTTGCACTGATAGCCTCTGTGAAGGGGTCTAGGGGTCAGACACCTTCAGGCAATGTGCTATGATGACAAGGGCCCTTGTCCTTACCCACATCTCAGCTCTGCTGGAGGAGAGACTGTGACACCATTAGCTCAACCTTCCTCCTATTCTATCTCTCAGTATTTTGTTTTCTCACTCCAGGCACCAATTCCTAAAACAGAAAAATAAAAATAAAAATGAAAGGGTGGGATAGAGGAAAATGCTAGTGTTCAGGTGGGCAATATTGTACAAGAGCTTGTCTTTTATCCTGAAATGTCAAAACACAATTAGAGATAATTCTGGGTGGTTATAACATAATAAATAAATACATAAATAAATAAATCCTCCAGACTAACTCTTCAGTTTTCTTCAACTGGCTGTGGCAACTCAGCATGTCCAAATGGGTATATGGAAGGACAGTGGAGAATGCATGCCCTTCCAGCAGGACATTCAAGTCATTCCTAATTGGTCTCATTATGTTCTGACTCCATATGTGCCATTTCAACAGCTCTTGGGCCCCTTTAGAGAAATTCATGAATTTAGAGCAATGTACATTAAACACTGTTATGTAGAACTCTTTCCCAAGTCTCACTTTCCTCCATAAGAGTCACAACATCTTTGCATTTTTTATTACTAGATAAACACTGTGACAGCAGCAATTGTCTGTGATTTAAAAAATAAAAATAAAAAATCCCAAGGCAAATTAGATTAATCAGAGGTACAGTGCTGAAGTCTTCAAAATCTCTTCTGCACCAGAGAAGCAGTGTCCTTTGCAAAGCCATTGCCTTCTGATGTGATCCTCTTCTGAATCAACACAGGTGCTGTCCCAGGGCTACAGAGAGGCACCTGCTCCTTCACTCTGGCAAGAGCTGTGCTCATTTCTTCCCCTTGGCTTTCCCTTAGCAGAGAGAAGCCAACATTTGAACAAAACCCCAGTCACCACTGGCTCCTTGCATGATTGCCTTGCAGTGACAGACAGATGTGTCTACCCCAGAATATCCTTGCAGTTCTTTGGCCCGTGGCTTTGTCCACCAAGAAGGGCTATGAGTCTGTGGGGAAGACAGCCTAAATGTAGCAGGACCAAACGAAGCAGGCAGGCTCTTCACAAACCCCACATGAATCTCAGACCCTTTCCTGTACTGGTAGGAATGTTTGACTTCAAGCAAACACATAAGGCAACACCACTGACCCCAGCTCTGTAGAAAATGTTCCTCTTTCTGCAACTAGAACACATGAAGTTTTCAGACAGACAGTTGCTGGGAGTCTGAAAAAGTGCATTAGGAGCAGTTTCATGGGCACTTAGTGGACACTGGATTTGCACATATCCCATTCCTCACCATTCATAAATATATGCACAAGCATCTTCTATTCACAGAGATTTTGGCAAAAGGCCCACTGAATTCATCAGAGAGAAGTCCATTGACTTTGGTAGACTTCACACATTGTGGGTGAGAACAGATGGAGGCTCCATTCACCAGTTGCCACTCATTACTTAAAGCTTATTATTGTCAAAGAGTTTTGTTAATACATTCACAAATGAAGTGTGATCCAAAGGTCTACAGCAGAACGTGTAACTGCCGCTGAGTGCTGGTGAATGGCAGACGCGCCATTCACCATCAGACAAGGATAGTGTGAACAAAGGACACCTTATATACACAGAGCTTACAAACAGGAGTTTAGTGACCCACATTATCTCCCAGCTTGCAGAAGGCAGTAGGTATGTAGCTAGTTCTATGTGGAAGGAAAATGCAGTTTCCACAGACCCCAATGTGAGACACTGTAGACCTGCCTCAAGAGAAAGCAAAAACAACCACGCATGAGCTCAGGTCTTCTCTGTCCCTTGCCAAAAAGAAGGTCCCCCAGGCTTCTGCAGGAGCTGTACTAAGCCTTTTCAAAAGCTGTAGTTACCCAGAGTGGAAATCCTCTCCTTATGCCCTGGGGTAACAAGGAATCACATTTCCTGAGCTCAGTAAGGGGAAGTCTTCCAGAGCAAAAGATCTCCCTTTACATGGGTGCTGAGGCTTTGGTGAAGGAGATCTTTCCTCTGGGGTCCCCATCCATTGTGTCTCTCAAAGCTAGATCCCACCTCACTTTAGTGGAGCTCCACAAACACATGTAGCAAAGAAAGTATCACAGGGACTGCCATGGACATGCAGTGTTCAGCAATTAGCTTTTGTAAAAGGCAGCTTACATTGGCTATGAGGCTACAGTAGACTTAATAACTGTGCCTGTAGTTCAGAAATCTCTGGCATTAATAAAGCAGAAGGGCAAATGGCTCTAACAATCATGAATTGATGCAAACTGGAAAGAGCAGTTAAGAATCCCTGTTGAGTTTATACTGTAAAATAATCTTTTTTTTAAAAAAAAAAAATGCTTAAGACAGTGACTTATAGGGCTAACCTAGAGGGAGCACAAACAACTCTGAAACAGGAATAGCAAGAGGGAAAAGAATGGCTTACTCCAAAATGAGAATGCAACCAACAAAAACAGGCCAGTAAAGAATGAGGAAATTTTCTCTTGCTGGAAGCCAGAGGTCTAAGCCTTTGGGACTATTTCTCCAGTAAGCTTTAGGAGAAACACAGCTGGTGCACTTAACACAAAATCTATTCTCTGCTGCAGGTAAACATCTTGAGCAGGTCTGAGCCATTACCAGGCAAAATGCCCTCTGAGACAGATACAAATAACTAGCATTGATCTATGCAAATATCCCATAGGATAGCACTGCATACACGTATAGCAAGAGCTAATTAAATTCAGCTCCCAAATATCTGATGAAGATGACATCAGTACAGCCTCCTAAAAGAGTGACACGTTCCTGGTTGTTAATTACTGGAGCGACACAGTGGAGGAACATCTTCACCTAGCAATCGGGGAACCTTGACACTGGGCAGCCTCACATCTCTTTGTGCTGCTTCAGGTTTTAATTATAAAGTAGCAAAGGTTAGCAACAGATGAGTTTGGGGACTACCCCTGTCCCAGCTGCATTGCCTGCAACTGAAAACTAAACTAAGGTTTTCTGATTTTGCCTTCTTTTGTGGATTAACAAATGTGACATGGGGCAGTGGGATGGTGTGAAAGTGTCAACGGCTGCCTGGGGCTCGCTCTCACAACCACAGAAAAGCACATTTCTGATCCTGGGAAACAGAAATTCTCCCTAGAAACACAGAAATAACTTGGTAGTTATTACCTCCTTTGGTAGGCTTTCATTTCTTGGTCTGTTGTCTGTGGTTTGGGGTTTCCAAGATGGGAAGCTGTTCCCAGAGTCAAGTGTTTCACAGAATCTCAGGTATTCACAGAACTGTGTGCAGTGTTCTGCTTTCCTTCAGAGAAAGGTCTTCTTGAACCTCTTTTCAGGTTCTACGTCATTGCTCAGAGCTGGAAAACCAGGTGAACGTAGCTGAGAGACCTCTGGGACATGTTGGGTGCAATTCCCCTGAGAAGACCTCTGTTGCCTGTGCAAGAGGATATCAGGAAAGCCAAGGGAAATTTGCTTTTTTTTTTTTTTATTGGTGTGATGGTGACTCAGTTTGTGCCAGGGCCAGGAAAGAACTAGCTAAGCCTTGGGATGGGACAGAACAAACAGACCCACTGAGAAAAGGATGTATGGGGAAATGGATCTATCCTTCATGTGCTAGGAAAGCATCTCAGTTCAGGCAGCAGTCACATCGACTGCTCAAGTGCTTCAGGTCCTCCTGTTGCTTGCAAAGACTCTAGATATGGTCTTGTGCCCTGTCAGCTGCCCAGATGGCTGCACATTTCTGTACGAGCTGCAAGGACAGACCAACAGCCTGACCAGCAGAGCAAACACGGTGTCACATTCCTCTGGCAGAGGTCCTCTTGGTGCTTGCTTACTGCCCACCTCACACTGCCTACACAGCGGGAAAGAACATGGGTCAGTGCAGCATCCCTCCTGGCAACTCCATTCTGACCACTGAAAATGGACTTCATACCGTATCCTCACAAGACAGGGTCACAGGTGACAGTGAAGTCTGTACGGGAAATGCAAGTGTGTCCCCAGAGGACATGAGACACCCACAGTTTCCAAGCAGACAGTCTGAGGGATAGTCTGTTTGCAAACTTCCTCATGAGATTTGTCATTGCCAGACACGGCTGCAGTGTACACACTGGTCTGGACCTGAGACACAGATCTTTGAGGTAATTTCTGCATAATCACAACCACTTTCAAACACCATGAATTATAACACCATGACTTCCTCAAAGTGAGCTGCAGGCTGGAGGGATCTTCAGTTTGAGAGGAGTTATTGTCCAGCTACTTTGTTTGGTTTTCAGTTACTCTGTGCACCAGGGCAGCATCAGCTAAGCCAAACACAGCCCAGAAGCAGTCCCTTATCATACTGCAACCTGCCATCGGCAGAAGGGAAGCTCATTTGCCTAGGTGTAAGCTCACATGCCTTACCAACCACCAGAATCAGACAAAATATCCTTTATGGTAGCCAATGGATTTTCCATTGTAAAATGTCATTTTGTTCTGTTTGAAATAAAAATGTCTAAATAAAAGTACTATTTCTGTACTTGGAAAAAAAAATCAAAGTTTTATTCTAGATCTTTTGCAAAGATTTTTCCATTGTCCTGTCTCCCATTGAAAGTTCACATTAAGGAGCAATAGGAGACAGCAGAGGAGCTAGAGGAAGCATTTATCACATTTTGTTTTCCCCAATATGCTGAAAATGGAGATGTAATCCAGTGGGAAGTCATTCGTGCTGGCATACTTCAGCATCAGGCTGTGTCCTGCCCATAGGCAGAGTGGCTCTGAAGCCTGTGCAAGGCCACCAGCCTGGAGCGGCTGTAGCATTGTGGACTTCTCAGCTAACGTGCTTTGAAAAACACTTCGCCTTCTACACAGAGACTGTGTTTAGAAAGTAATGTGCTGCATTCACTGTTGAAGAGTGAACACCAGAGTTATGTAAGGTGAAGGAATACTGCTGTTTCTTAAAATGGTTCAGGGAAGAAAATGAATATATAAGAGTTATAGAAGCACCAAGTTCCTCCAGTCCCTCCTGCTTTCTCTTTCTGCTTTTTTTTTTTTTTTTTTTTTTTTTTCCTCTTTAGAGCACAGGAACAGCATCTCTTTGGTCAGAACATGCTTGGCTTATTTTTTTCCATCAAATGCATTTCCATCTCATCCATCTCTCATTCTTCTTTTAGGGCTGGATATGTCCTTGTGGTGATTTTAGCAGTGTTTAATTAGCACACTGCTACACTACTGTATAGCTGATAGTATGCAGTGTCTTTCATATAGTAATTTATACCTAGCTGAAGAAAGGGAGATTTACGTGGGTCTCAGACAGACTGCAACTAACCTCATTATACAGCAAAAGCTGTGTGTTCCAGACAGGTTGCCTACAGCTCAACTCACTTCACTGGCAAGCTATTTTTACAGCATATTTTCTTTAACCATTTGGGTTGACCACATACCTGCTGCCTTCCTCTTTGTGCTAACCCACGCATCACACGGCCTACAGAGACACATCTACATGGCATCTTGTTTCCCCATACAGAACAACCCTGCTAGGCTGTGGAAGTCTCTCTCCTGTCTGATTGATAACTATGGGCAAATCCAAAAGTTTTACTGAGAAAGTTTTTTTTTTTTTTTTTTTTTTTTTTCATCCAGAATTAACTCTCTCTCTCTCTCTCTCTCTCTCTCTCTCACACACACACACACACAAAATAAAATAAAATAAAATAAAAATGCTGAGTTCCTGTAGACTGTTGCTGCTTGTGAACTAGCTTTTCTTCTCCAGACTACAAGACACGGCTTCTCCCAGCCATCTTTCCAGGCATTTGGCCACTCCAACCCAAGTGTCTGCAAGGCCATGTCAGGCTCAAGCCAGGTCACTCTCCAATCACCTGTGCTCATTGGCTTCTAGAAGAGATACTTAAAAGCTTTCTACTTTCTACTCCATCCAAGCTTTCTACTACAGTTGCCTAAAAATAATTAATTAATTAATTAAAAAATAAACACACAGTAAAATAAAACCCTTACATTTCCAGGGAAAAATGACACGAGCCGAACGTCACTGCTAATCCCTCTGCAGTGCTGGCCCTCCTTGCCCAGCCACCCTCCTGCTCTGGCACAGAGGGCATGTCAGGAAGGGACAACTGCCTTCACAGCCACAGTGGCTGCCACCAAGGGAATGTGAAAGGCTCTGCTGCCCCGCTCCCAGGCTGGGCAAGACGGGTCAGCACAGCTGTGTCCTCCTTTCTATGACGGTGCCACTCCATGCAGCCAGACCTGGACTCACTCCATGTTGGTGTCGAGGTTTCGCAACAGTAATCCGGTGCTGAAGAGCAGCTTGGCCCTGTAGCTGGTATCAGTTAGTGTGTGCAGAGACTAAAAATAGAGGCCCACCACTCTCGCAATGACTCAGAGAGGCAGAAGGGAAACCCGCAGGCTCTGTGCTTGGCTGTCCCTTGAGCTGATTGAAAAGTTTTCATCTAAAACTTTGTTTTGACACAAAACGGCTTTTTGAAAAACAAGCCAGCCAAAATAAATAAATAAATAAATAACACCATCTCTCATCACCAAATTTGCTGGGAAGACTTCTCATTTTGTCTGAGTTTGGATTATATGCTCTTAGTTCACTCTTTGGCTTTTTTTTTTTTTTTTTTTTAAGTAACTAACTCAAAGGAGAACAGATTAGCTGTTTAACCATATTAGTGATCGAGGGGAGTGCCCCAGGGACTGGCTTTGGGGCTCCTTGTCTTGCTTTCCTCGGGGATACCTTCATGTCTCCAGGCATGGTGACCTCCAACATCAGGGTAATGCCCAGCTACCTGGCCTGTCAAACCCAAGTCCAGCTCAGTCTTTACAGATGCCTGGCATGAAGCATCATGGCAGGCCCTGGATTCACAGTCAAACATGACTATATGTGCAGCACAGGAAAAGCCAAAGGAATCTTTCAATAGCTCAAATTATCCATTTTCTCCTTCCTTCCTCAATCACTTCATGAGAGAGAAAAGAGGAGAACAATGAGTAAAACTCCTATTGAAGATCTGCTAGGTTTAGATTAGGAGACATTTTTATCAACAGGAAATCAAGTGGGTTTAGGGAGGTATTTCAGTTTTGAAGGCAGCATTCAGGGACAGTACTGCCAGTTACAGTTTTTACCCTACACACACACATGCACACACACACACACACACACCAAAAAAAAAAAAAAAGCAGGGGGCGGAGGCAGGGGGGGGAGGCAGATTAGTAATCTGCTGGGATTGTTAGATTTCCTGGAAAACCTGCAGCAAAAGTCTGAAAGATATATTTTGTTCTTTATATGGAAGAAAAAAAAGAAAACATAATTTGAAATGGTAACCTCTGCCAAGCAGCTGACGATCTGCTGCTTCTTGTGGCTCTTCTCCAGATCTGCAAGTGACTCCAGAAGTTCCACGTAAGCAGCATCCCCTTTAGAGATGTCCCAGGAAGGATGGATAACTCTGAAGTCTGTCCTGTGCATGGCTTCCCTGTTAGCCCATTGAGCTTGCAATGCTGGGGAACCTTTGAGAGCTGCTCTCACCCACACCAAAGCAATAGTGTTGATCCCTCTATTCTGCTCTTTCCATCCTAGTGCCACAGAGAAGAAATGTGATTGCATCAGCACAGAGAAGCTGAGATGGCGCAGCTTCTGGCCACACAAACAGGGCTGAACTGCCCAAGCAACAGTAATATTTGGCAATGGTCACATTTTGGCACGGTCTTACTGGCTTCGCCATTTCCAAGACCTGCGCTTCCATCCATAGGCAACTCCTGTATTTAGTAATTGTGCTGGTGGCAAAGGCCCAGCCTCCAGGATGTTGATTCAGACACTCAGACACTCAGCCACTTCCTGTTTGGATGCACTGAAATTATTTGCATCACTGAAAGAGTGGTGTTGGTTAAGGGAAACAAAGCGTTATTGTAGAGGAGGCTGAGAGCTGGGTTACGTACCCATGCACAATGGAAAAAAGCAGAACAAGTTGTCTCCACCTCCACATCCCAAAAGCAACATGCACACACAGCATGTTCCCAGGAGCTACTTTCACCACTCCTCCTACACACTGTGGCATTGTATGGCCAGGGACGAAGCAACAGCAAAGCAGCAAAGAAATGTGATCCTTTACTAAGCCTCCTCCCAGGGCTGCTTTGCCAGTCCAGGGTGATTCAATATAAATTTTAGCTATGGATCAGGAGCAGACACATACCTATGAGATGTGGTCTGCTGGTTGGAATGAATGATAGCAAAACAAGCTCTATCATCTGCTCCTGATCTGCCACCCAAACAGTTATGGCCAGTCTTAAGTTTTTCATAGCAAAATGCATCTTGCCACTGTCACAAAGTCTTTGCAACCCCACTGTGGGCAAAAATGTGGCACCTGAAATATGCAGAAGCTTATGGTGACAACAGGTCCAGGGCATGGATCTCTACCCTGAGGGTAGTGGGTGCTGACTGTCTGCAAGCTGGACTGAGCCTCTGTCTCATTGCCTCTCGGTACGTAATGTCTTGCCCTTAATCTGCAAAAGCCAATGCTGCTGCTGAGTGAAAGGGCAGATATGATTCATTTTGGGCTGGTTGCTTCTGGGGAGAGTGGTGATGGAGGGGCCACCTGCTAGCACTGCTGGTTTCTGAGGTCACTGGTGTGCGAAATCACCAACACTGGTTGTGCCCCAGGACCATCTGCTGGGACTGGTATCCAGAGGGGCGGTCAGGAACTGTGGATTCTCAGAGACATTGTTTGCCCAGTCTACGCTGTGCATGTGGCCAATGCTTCTGTGGCTTCTCCCTTTCCAGAAGAGAGATGAATAAAAATATTTAAAGTATTTCTGGGGAATCATCACCTCCATCCACAGGACCTGGATGTCTGAAAATGCCCAGCTACTCAGTTACCAGCTCCCAAAACCACACGCACACACGAATCAGACCCAGACTGTAACACTTCAAGGACAAAGTTGCCCTGGAAGCTTCACAAAGCACCTCCAAAATATGATCAATTTGGCCTTTCTTCTGTTTTTTTCCAAACCTTACTAATCTATTCCCAATGTCTAGGAAGGCTGGTGAGTCAATAGCACTTCCCCACAATGTCTGGACAAGCCATCTCTGGAAAAAGGCTGTTCATGACTGAGTTGCAGATGGATTTACCTAAACTCTGCCTTCTGTTCAGCTGAGATGCAAATAGCCATGTGGACCAAGAGCTTTGAAAGTGACTGGAAATCCTTAATTCTTCATGCCAAAACAAAAGAAAATGAAAACAAAACAAAACCAAAAATAAATAAACAAATAAATAAACACAAACTAATAATAATAATAAAAAAAAAGCTGAGCACCTAAAAATGATGGCAGACACATTTCACTGTCCATCTGAAAAGTCTTTGCCAAAGGGCATTTTCGAAGCCCAAATTAGGTGAGTGCACTGCTTAAGCAAAGGAGAAAAAGGCAAATTACTAATAACAAATCAAAAAAAGTAGGTTTGAGTCATCCACAGTCAATGACAGGAGCTCTGCAGTCAGAATTTAGGTCATAACTGCATTGCTTTAGTATGTGCAAGAATATAATCTGGCACCCACCTTGGTAGCTGTGTTGAGTCAGCAAGGCAAACTAGAGTCAAAAACAGTTAAAGTCTTTTATTTTGTCACTCCATTTAGCAGATCTGTTTCTGGATATCTGTCACAGTGGAGAAAACGTGCGAAGTCACAGGCTAGGCATGTCTGCCCTAGAATTTATCAGAATAAACTTCCAATTTGATTCTTGCAATGTATTTTAAACCTCAAGTTGAAAGTTCCCAGCTCATGGTATCCCAGAGTTCTTCATGTTTGAATATACTTTCTGATTTTATCATGTGATAGTAACTTGCCAGGAAAGCTGTGATCGTAAAGGAAACCACAAGTCTGAGGAGACAAGGATCTCACCCTAGAGGTCTAATTATAGAGCACACCGTGCATGCTCAGAGCCAGTCTGGAAACCTGGAGCAAGGTGCTCCATCCATGTGCCTCCTGATGCAACTTCAGCTGGCAGCAAGCAGAAGTGTCATTTAGCCATTGTAATTGAGTCACAGAGAGCAGGTGCAAGCTCTGGGTGTTCCTGCACATTTCCCTCTGCATTGATCCATTCTTTTTGAAGAAAGATGAGGCCTTGTATTTTCAGCTAAAATCTGCCATCCATTCTCCTACTGCACAATGAATCTGAGAGCAAGCAAGTTGATCACAGTGTTGTACAAAGCCAAGCCTTGATTAGAGTTGAGAAGGGCAGGTGGGGGGGAGGGGGAGTGAATGACACCATGCAGGCTTAGAGCATTCAATTTGCTCCTCTGATAGAGCTGAGATAATGCTCTCATGGCTCATATCCTGATATGCTTAAGAAAAAATACCATAGCATCACTTCCCCTGCATTTTTCAGGAGAAGCAAATGTAAAGCAGCTCTGCACTGCGCAGTTCTGGAGCATGCTGTCCCATGGAGGGTCACCCCATCCTGCAAACCCCCCATTGCTGCGGGTGCGAAAGACCTTCCTGGAGCAAGGCACCGTGTGGCATCCAACAGCCCTTGTCACAGCCCCTCTACAGACCCCAGTGGCAGCAGGGACAGCCCCATCAAATCCTATGTTTGTTTGTTTGTTTGTTTGTTTGTGGGGCTTTTGTTTGTTTGTTTGTTTTCCCACCAGAATTCATGCAGAATTTGTGCCACTAATGAAAATAACTTTCCAAAATACAGGAAGCACGGAAGCAGGGGGAGGGGGACGACGACAGACAGGAACAGGGAACGAGAACGGACACGACCTGGGCCCCTTCTGACAGCCCCACTTGAAGTAAAGCAGGTCATGGCTACCCTTAGTAATGGGATAATCACTCAAAACACAGAAAAACAACCAAAACTAAAACACCAAAAAAAATGGGCATTCAAATTCTCTAGAAATCAAAATTTTGGAGCCTTCTCTCTAAGAATTACTTCCTGGATTAGTTTTCAGGTGCAAGCAGGCAGCTCTCCTCAAGCAATAATAAAATCCATCTGTATCAAATTCAAAAAGAGAATAACCTATTACATTGAGCAAAATAAATCAAAATCCTATAACAAAACTCTTGCAGTTTCTCCAGATCATTCCCATCTTTCATTTCTTTTTCATCTAGTTACAGAAATGTGACATTCTACAAAAATAACAACAAAAAAATCCTGTCCACTCAAATTCGCATTTTTGTCTGTGCTTAAATAAAGTATTTGATGAAAGGAAACAACACAGGTTTACAAGTGGTTAGTGGAGGCTGTGTTTATTGCAGTGATTTCAAGCCATTTTACATGGGCTATTCACACATCCTCTCCTATCTCAAGAACATTTTAATTTTGTTCTTTCTCACTCTTTTCTTCTTGGCTTCCAAAGCCAAGCCCATCCAGCCTGACAGTATGCAGTTGGTCTTTGTATTAAGGTAAACCTGAAGAAAATCCTATTTAGCTTATGATCAGGGACAATCAGAGCTTCTAGTGCCAGGGGCTTATTTCAGGGGGATTTGTGCAGTTTGACACAGAGAAGAGCTCAATTTGAGCTTCCAGAAACACGTCAATTAGAGAAAGACAAATAGGGAAACAGCTGGAAGTCCCAGTTCCTGCCCTTGTGCATCTGCTGGGAGACAATCCAGTGTGTGCATGGGACAAGCAGACCCTGCTCCAGTGGGAGCTCATGTCCAAAGCTCCTCTGGGGAAGAAAAAGGCTAGAATGGGACATGAAGAACTCTGGCATGAAAGGTCAGGAGAGGCAAACCTGCTCCTGGGAGAAGAAACTAGAACAGGGAATGGGAGATAACCAGGAGGGCAAGAATAACCAGGACTTCTGCACCAGCAGCTGAGCCTTGCAAGCATGCAGTAAGCACTGAGCCCAGAGACTTCTTAAAAATAACAAGACAGTGCTGGCTGCTCATAGCTCTGGCAGTGTGGGGTGTGGTTCGCTGTTATGTCTGCTCCTGGGAAAGCCTGGTGGAAAAGCCTGCTCCTGAAAGAGGAGCCTGAAAGGCTGAGAGCTGGGGCTGTGCAGCCTACAGAAGAAAAGGCTCCAGGGTGAGCTCATTGCGGTTTTTCAGTACTTGAAGGGGGCTTATGAAAAAGATGGAGAGTGACTCTTTGCTCAATGAGATGTTCACAGGATGAGGGAGAATGGTTTTAAACTAAAAGAGGGGAGACTTAAATTAGAGGTTAGAAGGAAATTTTTCACTCAGAGGGTGGTGAGGCACTGGAACAGGTTGCCCAGAAAGGTTGTGGATGCCCCATCCCTGGAGGTGTTCCAACCCAACCAGGCTGGATGAGGCCCTGGGCAACCTGATCTAGTGGGTGGCATCCCCTTTTTTTCAAGACCTGCACATAAGACACTGCCTCTGCCACTCATCCTCTGTGACATAAGTGGCTTTGCTGATGCTAACACTTTGAAGCTTATGTGTCCTGATCCAGTTCGTCCCAGGACAGCTGACCTGCTAGGCTCCCTGCTGGCAGAGAAAAGTTAGAAAAGCAATGTGGGAGCTCAGAGAGCAAAATGGCCTCGTGATCCTGACCTCTACCTGGGCTGCTGCGACCCGAGCATAGCAGGGTGGCTGTGTGCCCCTTCCACCTCCTGAAGGCACTGGATCCATTTCCTGCCTTGCTTCTCTGAAAGCAGGAAAGCCACACGCTGACCTATGAGCAAGTGCTGTGTGAGGGTTGAGCAACACATACTGACTGCGTCTGTCTGGGAGCCAGCTGGTAAGTCAAGAATTTCCTCAGAACATGCCTCACACCTTGGAGTGGAGTATGCCACTGTGTTGCAACACCTCCTACAAGCTCCAAAGACGCATTAAAGAAGTTCACAGGATAGAAGCGTTTCTTCTAGGCCTGTTGCATAATCCAGATAAGTAGATAAGCCTGTAAAATTTGCACAACACTGTGTCCCTTTATTGGCCTTGTTACTAGTCTCGTTTTGCAGGGCTTAATACGGAGGATCTGTTGGATTGAGGACACTTTTCAGGTCATCTATTCCCTGGGAGGTAGCTGTGACCCAGCTCTAATGTTGTGCTACCCAGAGCATTAAAATGATGGGGACACCTCACTGACAGCTGTAGTTAATGCATTGCAAATCTGGCCCAAAGACATTTTAGAAATAGTACTATGACACCTGCAGAGGGTACCTGGAAAGATATTCTTGAAAGGACTGTGGCAACACAAAACCACTATAGGAGAAGAATCATGACCTGCCAGACCAAACAATCTTTGCACAAACACAGATACACATGGCTTGGGTACATTCCTGTTCAAGTATTTATTTGACCCAAAGGGCACATGATGTGGGGATTGAATAGTGACAGGACTCAGGTGTCAGGGAAAAAGACAGGCTACAAGCAAATGCATTTATAGGGTACAGACGTGGTCTGGAGTCTGCTGGAAGATGTCCTAGTAACTGCCCTCTCTGGCATTTACCAGGCACCCTGAGGGGAGGCCTCTGCCGCATCTTCCCAGCAAAGAGATGGCATCACCTAGTATTCCTTTTTGGCAGTGGGCACAGGCTGGACCCTGCCAGCAGGCTCCAGAGATGTCTCCCACGCAGGGGCACAGAGCAGAGCCATTGTCTCTGTCTTTGGGGCATGGGCAGTGCCCTTCTCCCAGCCAGCATGCAGGGAACCAGGCTGTACCAACTGCTGGCCTTGTCCTGGGTGCTTTCTGCAAGCAGGTCCCATGGGTTCAGCTGGTCTGAGAGCAGAAAGCTCTGGGAGCCAGTTGCTCTCTCTCTCCCGGGTTGCTTTGACTTGTTCCCAGGCTGCAGCTCTTTGGCCACATCCATTCAAAATTCCCCCCTTGGGGTGATCATAGCCACTGAGTGGGACTTGCATGGAAAATATGCATAGCTGGTAGGAACATGGAGTCAGGAGACATGGGACAGGGCGGGCAGAGCCAGCTCAGCCCCGCTTCACGGGTGAGTCACTGCTGTGATCTTTATACCAGCGCTGAGAGGACACAGGGAGGCCAGGCCCTGAGGAAGGGTTTTCCGTGCTGTGCTCCATGCCCCTGCCAGGGTGGGGACCTTACACCTGCCTAAAAAGTCTGCCCCTTCCTCAACCATTAACCACCAGCTCTATTTGCCCTGACCTCCCCACAGCTCTGCTGAGCAGCAGGCCTGGCTGGTGAATGCGTTGGCTCTGGAAGGTGAGTGGTTACCGCCTGGGCAAGCAGCCCCAGGGCTCTGTCCTGCCTCAGGGCTTCTCCCATCACTGCCTCATCCTCATCCACCCTCCATGAACACAGCCCAATTCCAGAGAGATGCTTTGTCCTCTTCACCCAACCTGGGGCAGCACCAGCAGGAACCTGCAGAGGTGAAGAAGGAAGCCAGGGCAGTCTGACCCCATTTCTCAGGGTGAGGATAGGAAGCAGAGCAGAGCTACTTCATGGTATGGGTCTAGATAGCTCCCCAGCCTTCCCCAAAATCTCTTATGGGAGTGCCAAGTGGCCAAGCAAAGACTGGCCAGGGAAGAAAGGGAGGAGTTGCTATAAATGATGGTAAAAGACTTTCCATTCATTGCTCTTCCATTTTGGTGAGGATTGCAGTGCAAAATCCATGCCTATTTTTTTTTTCTTATATGCTAATTCTGAATTTTCATTCTTGAGCTGGCCAAAGAGGACCATGCTGGAATAATAAAGATCATTTGTTTTCCTGAAGGGGAAATTAAGAGTCTTGCTTGTTTTCTTTCAGAAAGTCAGATCTTATATGCCTCACTTGCTGTTTGTTTGGATGGAAAAGAGCAGGTGATTTTGTATCATCAGATGCACCAAGAAAGCATAGTCCCATTGCCTCAGTTGCATCAAAATAGTTAAAAAGTTAAAGATGTTTGTTTCAATTCAATCAGTTAAAAACAATAACAACAACAACAAAAGAGCACAGCAGGGAGAAAATGTTTAGTCCTTAAAGTTTCAGCACTCAGCAGTGAGGGTCAGATGAAGCTCATACTCTGCACATGGGTCTTCTTAACAAGTTCTGCAGGAAAACCAAGAAATGTCAGTTGTGACCTTCCTGGCAAATCAAATGTGAAAAACAAGGAAGCCACACTAGGCAAGCTTTTTAAGGAAGTGAAAAAGGGCACAGCCCATTTATTTTTCCTCAGCAGATCCTCTCTGAGGTCATTGTACTGTTGTAAACTACATTTCAGTTTGGCTGATAACAGAGTTTATTTCTGGCACTCTGCAGTATTATTCCTGTGTAGGTCTAAATTCACCCAAAGGAGGATCAGAGCCCTGGAAAACAAGTGATGAACCTGCACTATGGATAGCTGTGATGGGGAGTCTGAGCAGGTAATCACACCCTCCTTGTCCTAGCCCAATTCAGACCTGAAAGGCAGTGTTCCTGGCAAACCTCAGGGGCTGAACCGAGAAAAAAGACCAGCTGTGCTCAAAGAAGCCAGAAGTTTCTTAATGCTCTCCTTTATGAGGATCCAGTTTCCAGCAAACAAGTGTAGAGAGGTACGAAAATATGTGCCCTGGTTGACATCGTCTCACCTCCTAGGGCATGTTCCCTTCCAAAGACCCTCCAACACATTGAGCCATTTCATGTTTTATGAGCTTCTATCTGCTAATCCAAGCCGTGAGAGATCCATCCCAGAAGAGAAATCCAGGAGGGGATGACTGAGTCACCTGCAAGAACCTCCAAGCACAGCCAAAGCAAGATGGTCATGGAGGACATCTGGAATCTCATCGCTGGTGCCTGTATCTCAGTGGTTACTTGTCACAAGATAGTGTGGGCTTTACTCATTGGTTGCCAAACCAAAAAGAGGGATCTAGCTAGGAAGAGATAGAGTGTGTCCTGGAGTTCCCTGTTGATAAGGTCAGTGGGGGAAGGCCTACAGCAACTTAAAATGATCCTCACTTTGCAGGTGAACTTCATGCCATGTGTGACCTGCACTCAGCCTTTGCTGCCAGGCTGTAGGGTGGCCATGGCACAGTCACCTTCATTTGCCCTCTTGAATTCTCCAAGTGATGGTCTCATTTTCTCCAGCTGTTGGTGCTTAGTAAGAACATCTGTGAGGACTGAAACTAAAACTCTTACAATTGGAGGGGCTGTTGTGATGGACAAGCAGTAGCAATACTCACATAGCTCAATTCAAGGGGACCAGAAAGCTGCAACAGGGGCACCATGGACATGAATTTTCACCACGGAAAGGTTTGGATCCCTAATGGGAAAAAAACGGTATCCTTTTTGCTGTCCAGACTGATTACAAACCATAAATGGCCAAATGGAAAAGATAAGGCAGTGACAACGGTGCTCTGAGATCCAGTAGATGACATTGAGGGTTTTTCTTACACCATGGAGGCGCTACCTCTTCTTCCTGTGACCATGGCCATATTTTCCAGCAGGAGCCAATCCATACTAAGCCAAGCCAAGACATAGCTCCCCTATGGCCAGAGGGGATGTCCAGCGCTGCCTGCAGAAGCCCAGAAACATTTTTTCACCACTGCCACTGCAGAGTGAAGAGTTAAATTCTCTCTCTGCAAGAGCACAAGAGGCAGCTCCCAGTTGCTGCCATCTGCTCTCATTCACACGTGAGCTGTGTGCAGGCACTATTCAGTTCTCCATTTATCCTCTCTGACAAAACCAGATCATGTATAATGAAGGAGAAGAATGACTGAGCCGTGCTGGTGTGCACAGGAAGCCGGGCTGGCTAGGAGCTTGTGGGAAGGAAGACACACAATCCAAGGAGTGGGAGGCAGCAGCATCCTTCCCTCTGTGCAGCAGGAGGGCACTTCTCCTGGAAATGTCTCACTCAGCTACAGGTGGCTGCTGGCCTCACCCAGCCACCCCAGCCCATGTGCTCATGGCTTTGGATAGGGCAGCCTTGCCTGGGCTCCCGTACACACAGGGGTGTTTATCCACAAAGAAAATTCCGTTTGCTGCATGTTGAGACTCTCCTCAGCAAAAATCCACTGTCCTGGAGACGAGCAGCCACACTGTTGTTTAGCAATCAATCACATCACAAATAACAGTAAGCCAGTAGCTGTCCCAAGAAGCCCCAAGAGTGTCCCTGTCTGTCTGCACTGAACCTGGATGGATGTTGCCCAGCTGAAATGTGTTATTGTGAATGGGCACAAACAAAAATTACAACTGCTGGTGAGAAACAACCCAATCCTCCTTCAGGGGGGCTAAAATAATAATAATAATAATAATAATAAAATAAAAAATAAACTGTTCCATAGTTCAAAAATCACTTTTAAATAGAAATTTCTGGCAATTTTTATATTGGCTTTTTTTTCCTAGATCTTTCAAATTAAATGTTTGATTAATTCAAATCAAGTATTTTTTATATGGCCTATTCCATGAAATTTTCCACAGTTTGTCCTAATTCAGTCAGGAAATGCTTTCAGATACTCATAACCACATAGGATAAGAAGTGAGATCTACTGAAAATCAGCTGATAATCGTTCGCCTAAATCACTTGGCAAACGTTCATGAAAAAAAAAAACAACTCACGCCAAAGAGAATCAAGAGGGGAAAAGCAAGCTAAATGCATACCAATGAGCTCAGCTAGTACAGAACTGCCTGGGCTGCACAGGCCAGAGGCTTTGGTGAGTCATGGGCTTTTCTGAAAGAGGGTGTTTTCTTCCTTGTCTCCCCTTTTTTGATTCATGCAAATACAGCCTGTGTGCCTTTCCCCAGCATACAGTTTGCTTTCTGGAAGTCCTGTCTGTGCACAGTGGCAGCTCTGCAGTGCTTCTCTCTCTCAGATGTCTCGCACTCAGCAGACCAGAAGGAGCTCTAAGGCAGGTGGTGGCAGCAGGGACAGGTTTGCTGTCCCTGGCTTAGAAAGCTGAAGCACACAAACAGGAAGAGATGGGGGCAGGGGACACTTGCGCTGCCATTTTCCTCCCATGTCTCCTCAAGCAGTGCATGGTGCTGTTGGGGCACAAGCAACCACTGGTGGTCTGCTCAGAGCCAGGAGGCTCCTGGCTGACGGGGCCACCTCTGCTCATCCTGCTCGCTTTGCAGCACGGCTGGCCCTTCACAATCCTGGGATCCCCTGGCTGCTCCCTCTCAAATTCCTTTCCCCATTTGCCAAAGCCACCAGCAGCCTTCAATCGCTTTCACACATGTTTTGGAGGGCAGAATGGGGATGAATTGCCTCAAATAAATTGCTCCCAATGCAACACCTTGGGAGTAACATTTCCCAGATTTCCCAGAAACCCAGATAACTTCCCTGCAGCCAATTAACAAATGCTTTAGAAATTCTCCTGACAAGGTTACCCAGTAGCCTGCAATGCTGTAACTGTTGCCCCGTTTCTGATATCCCTTGCAGGATAAATCTCTTTCCTAATTGCTGGGACCTCTCCAACTCTGTGCTGTGTTTGCAGCCCAGCTATTCCAGCAGGACACTTGTCCCCGGAGGCAGCGTCTGTGCCAGGCAGGCAAAGCAGCTCACTAGGTGCCCTTGTCTACCTTAATTCAAAACAAAGCAGAAAGGGAGCCACAGTGGGTGTTGGGGGCTTCACTACACCCTGTCAGCTCCTGCAGAAGAAGTTTAATTCCTTACCACTTTGCTGGAGCTCTGCAATTTTAAACAATGCCAGGTGCTGGCTCAGGGGAGGGGTACAGGAGGCATTGGCCCCCAGGAGCTGGACAATGTAGGTTTCTCTGACACTGACTGAGACCCACCTCCCTCAAATATTTTCATTCTAAGTAAAACCAACTACAGCAAGAGCTTAAAAAGTGGCTGACAGCATCTCCAGGTAAGAGGGCCAGAGCACAGTACAAGGACCATCAGGGGTGCTGATATCATGGCTGAGAGCAATGAAGATGAACAAAGCCCAGAGGGGATTGTTCCTGTGCACCTCATGGTTTCAATGTTTTTTCAGTTAGCTCTGGCAGGAGAGGGTATGAAACTGTAGATACATCTGAGCACTACATTCCACGTAAAAATGAAACTAATCAGCCTTTTAGCCTTTTTTTTTTTTTTTTAGGCTACAAACAGAGGGTGAAAACAAAATAGCTTGCAACTCCTTTGAGGCTGAGGAACCAATCTTACAACATTAACACCCAAGGAGACCAGAGATGCTGGCTGGCATCCAGCAACCCCCATGCTGGGGGATGCAGACCTGGACAAGAAGCTCTGGCGGCCCTAACACACAGGCCAGCACCAAGTGATCCCAGATCATTCCCGACTGGTGGATGCCCGTGAAGTCATCCAGTCTTTCAAGGAGAAGCAGTAAGCCATGCCTTACCCTCCACTCTCTTCTCACATAGCATGGGCCACTTCTGGATGAACATGTAGTGCTTCCTGTCACTGACAGCCCAAGGCCATAGGTATATATATATTATTATTAATAATAATAATAATAATAACCTGCATTTGTCATTATCCATGCTGGGACAGACTCTCCCAGCTGATCCTACACCCCTGCACTGCACTAACTGGTGGGATGGGTAGTATCTAGTGCCTTTCTTTTTTCCGCATTAAGCAGCCTTGGGTAGGGAACATCTTCCATGTTCTGCCAAGGGAGTTTTCAGCTCTCCTGGGTAGGCAAATCAGTCAGAAGGAAAGGGGAAGCTCAAGTCAGGCAGTGCCATGTTATTTTACCATATCACTGCAAGTTACTAATAGATAGAGGAAAACACTCTAAGAAAGCAACCAGCAAAGGAGAAACTGCTTAGCCTGCCCTGTGAAGAGTATCCACTGTGTTACCGGGAGATTACCAGTCAAAACAGGCAGGCAGCTCAGAACAGAACATACTGAGCTGTACTGTATAAGACAAACAAGACAAGATCATGCTCTGCACTTGGAAACAGCTGCAGGAACCACAGCAGATGACATTGCTTTGCAACACTTTGCAACTGCCAATGGAGCATGCATGGCACAAAGAAAATGCTAGCAGCAGTGTCAGTGCACAGACACTCCTGAGAGCAACTGGCCTCAGCACTGCAGGAGGGGAAAATGTTGTTGGCTGGAGAGCAGAGACTATCTCGTGTTTCAGGTGGATGTGGATGCTGGAGCTGGGTGGCTCCATAAGCAGCACTGGGCGAAGATCGGGGGTAGCCCAAGGCCACAAGGCCAGACTCAGGGGTAGAGGGGTAAGTTGTCACTGTAAAAGAGGGATGAAAATTAAGCTTCTGGGTCTACAATGTGCCTGATTAGAAAACACACTGTTCATGTTGGTATCAAGAAAACCCATGGCATAGCACCTCTCCATGAGAAACTGGGGACCAGCACATGCAGAGGTTCAGGATGTTGTCCTTGGGAGGGAGAAGTTCCTAGCAGTTACAGAAAGACAAGGAAGCAACAAGTCACCTGATACTTTGCAGAAAAAGCTTGATTTCAAACAAGTTCCAAGAACTAATTAGGACTTATCTTCCCACTGCTGGCATAAAGGGACAGCCTGGCTCTGTGCATCAGCAGTCCTGCTGGTGCTGCTACATCTCCTGCTGGCCTTGCCCTTTCCTCTATTTCAAGCATTGCATATGACTCAAAAGATTAAACAAATGCATAATAAAAGCATGATTTTGGTCACAGAGAGAGGGCTGTGGGGCACAGCCAGTACCAAATATTTTTCTGTGTCTGGTGCGTCACTGAGAGTTGGGGCAGGTGCACTTAGAAAAACAAAGCCCATGTTTGTGCACTCTTAAGACTGTTATCAAGCTGTGTTTAGGACCCAGCAGGAAAGTGAAACTCCTTTTTATGGTGTTGAGGCTACTACTGTATAAGCAGATCACATTTTGTCTAGTTAATAACAGCAGAACCTGGCCAAGAGACTCCAGGCAGCTTTGGGTTAAAGTTAAACAACTCAAACTGCAACAGCGTTATAACGACTATAACATTTGCTAATGTCAAGTCAGCAAAAGGTGCAGAGTGGTCACATGTGGATGAGAGCTGCTCTTGGACTAAAGAGGGCATGGAGGTGACTTGGACTGCAGAAAAACGCAGCCAACCGCCCCAGGAACTTGAGAGGCTGGCAGTGGGGGCAAACCAAAGGGGTGGAACTGGGAGTGGGGACCCTGAAGGTCCCCAACCTGGAGCACCCCAACAGCAAGAACAGACGGACACTTCAGGTGCATTGGCTTGGTTCGGTGTCCCCTTGAGCTGCTAGAAGATGCAGCTGTCATTTGTGGCTGCAGAGATCCAGCCCAGAACTAGGCCAACAGAGCCGACACTGCAAGGCATGGAAAAGGCCATGCTACAGTGTGCCTGTGTGCACAGGTTTAAGTAGTGTGCAGTGCTGTTTGGTTTTAGCTGTTATCTCTACTAATCCCTGCTGTGCCCTACTCTCATCTGAGGTAGGTATCCAAACACCATCTGCCTACTAGAAGTCAGACTCCAGCAGCACCCAGAGGACAGAAGGCTGCCTGTATTATCCAATATGGAAACAAAAAAATGCAAACAACAACAATTAGAAGTGGCTGTGAAGGACACTGGGGGATGCAAAAATGCCAGTTGCAGCACAAAGCTCAATGCAAGATCATCTAGGAGGGGAAGGTGATTTTTATTTTTGTCAAAGGTGATTCAACTCACACTCAGTTTCTCCCAGGTTTTGCTCACTCATCCTTTCAAACTCACAGCCCAGTTAGCCCAGTCAGGACTTGTAGTGACATGGAAAATAAAGGACAACAGCTCTCAATTCCTCGTTTCTGGTCCTGAGTTCTTCTTAGGTGGGTGGCCGTGCACTAGATCTTGGACATGCTTTTTGTACCCTTTAGGAACTCATCGTGATTATGATCTTTTGCTTTTTCATTCCGGCCCGCCTCTGTGAGTCATTAGGAGCACTGCTGATTTACTCACTCTGGTTGGGCTCCTTTCTGGGTGTAATCTCTCCTTTGTTTTAAGCTGTCCTTTGTTTTACTGCTCCAAATGTCTTGAGAAGTTGCATGTGGATTGCTCTGCTGTTGAAGACCTGCTGATCTAGCAGATCAGCACATACCATTCTTTTAACCCTTCTTATCACTATTTTTCCTGCTGCTTTCTCACCCAGGTATCACCATTCAGGTCAATCTTAGGTTTCTACTCCACACTTTGAGCTGAACTCCAAATTCCTGACACCACAGTACCCAGAAAACTAAAAGTACAGTGGGCTTCCATTTCTTGTTGCATTGCTTGACACAAAAACAATGACAATACCCTTCCCACTTACCAGATCTTTGGAAAAGCATCAACATCAGCAATGAAGCTGGATTTAGCCATTCATTCTTTCTGCAGAATGATGGAGGGAGGCATCAGGAGAGTATATAACACCGTGGTCTAGTTTGCCATCTTGTCTCCTTTGCAATCCATTGTTTCACCAGTTCAGTAGATTCCTGAAAAATCACCTGTAGCTTTTAGACTGGAGCTCTTTCATGTTTAGTTACATGCACATTCAGAAATATTTATCTATATAGATATCTATTAGATAGATGGAGATATAGAGATATATAGAATAGATTATTATCTGGTTCATCTAAAGGAGATTAGGTTTGGCCTAAAATATATTATCGGGAAAGGTTCTGAAAACTCATACACAGGCACTGATTAGGTGGAGCCTCTTTCCACATGGTTTATCCTCTCCCACCTGACATTCATGTTTTGGATCATTCTTGCCTGTTCATTTCCTGTGTTGTAGTGGGTTTACATGCAAAGTTTGGGTAGCAGGGGCCATAGGGGTGGCTTTTGTGAGAAGAATCCAGAGGCTGCCCCATGTTAGATATGGGGCACACCGCTGGCCAGAGCTGGGCCAATAAGCAATGTTTGCACCTCTGTAAGAGCAGATTTAAGAAAGGGAAAACAAAACAAACAAACAAACAAACAAACAAACAAAAATCCTGCCGCACAAGAGCATCTGGGAGAAAAGAGTGAGAAGCAGCCCTAAAGACCCCAAGGTCAGTGCAGGAGGGCAGGAGGTGCTCCAGGCACACCGTAGCAGTTCCCCTGCAGCCTGTGGAGAGGCCCCTGGTGGAGCAGGCTGTCCCCTTGCACCCATGGGTCCCACATGGACTGCACAGCTGAGCCATCTCTGCTGGCCCAGCCAGTATTATCCCTGGCTGAGCCACCATGTCTGTGACCTTAGGATCTCCCTGCCATAGACAGCTGCTGCTGGCAAAGCTGCTGAGTGCCCGAGTAACTCCCACACCTACAGATTGCAGCGAAGCTGCCAGAGCTGGCCCAGCAGGCCAGCCCAGGTTGCAAATCTGCAGCTGACAGGACAAGCCCTGAGCAGACAGGCCAGCATTCCCGGGTTGCAAGCAGAGCCTCTGGCACCTTTCATGAGTGGTTCTCAAGAAGATTAGGCTTGCAAATGAACTCTGCCAGCAGGAACTTCCAAAGCAGGAACCATGCAGTCAAGGGAACAACACCTGCTCTAGTCCTATCGCATGCAGTCTCTGAAGGGTCTGTCTCAGTCAGGATGGTCCCATGCTGGCCTCTGCTCCCCCAGCCACAACCCCTGTGAAGGGGCAAAGCTCTTTGCCTAATGCCAGATGTTCATCAGGTTCTTTGCACAGTCACCCAGTTTGTTTTTTCTTTTTCTAAGGACTTTCCTTTTCCTTAGAAGTTTTCCTTTCATTTTCTTTAGAAGCTATCCTGCTCCCACAAAGCACAGAGAAATGGGTCTAGTTCTTATCTGCAGGTGTTTGCTGATAGCAGATGAACTCTGGCAGATCTTTGAGGAGGGTGTGTGCAAGGTGATTTCAGTCATAAAGTCCAAATGGGTGGGGTGTGATTTTTTAAATATTTTTATTTTTACCCTCATCATTCTCCATTTACATACTTGCACTGATTTACAGATTCCCTGGGCCTCAGTGGGTTTACACCTCCTGAGGGAGGTTCGCCTGCAAACATGACTGCCAGGCTGCAAGTGCAGGCGGGCCATCCTCAGCAGGATGGGAGCTGTGGATTGCTTTAACCTCGGAGAGGTAGCCCAGAATGACACTGCAGTTTTTTCTCACTCTCCCGGGAAGTTGTGTGGGTTTCACGGTGCTGCCAGCTTGCAGTGCCGAATGATGCAGGGTGAGGGAGTGCAGCCACCACGCAGCCCTCTGAGAAGCAAGGGCTGAGGCTGGCCATGCCGTGTGCGCAGCAGGACACAGTGAAGCGGGGCTGCAGGCAGCAGGAGGCTGCCTTTGTGCATGGCCGAACATCCTCAGAGGACAGGGATACTGTCTCTTTGCTCCCAGTACAATTTCAATTAGATGAATAGCAGCGTAATCCCATCCAGCGCTCCGCTGGGAACTGACCATCTGAGGGGCAGGTGACCTCCCCCAGCCGAGCGCTGAAAGGGGTCCCCCCAGGCAGGCACCCCCAGCCTGCCCGGTCAAGCCCCTCCATCAGGACCATCTGCTGCTGGGCAGCCCCTCCTCCCGCAGCCCCCAGCCAAGACTGAGCGAGGCCGGCAGTGTCTTGGCAAACAAAGGCAGCCACACGGCTGGTGCTTTTAGCCCCAAGGGACAGAGGAAGAGGAGGGAACGTGAGCCCGGAGTAGTGCTGTGTGCTCTTCTCCTTTGGGTGGATGGCTTCGGCAGTAGATCTCCAGGGGAAGATAGGAAACCAAAATGGGGAGTGTATTGTCCCCCTTCACCAGGTGATGCCACCACATGGAGAAAGGAAGGAGGATGAGAGGCTGCAGGGGACACGCCGTGTGTCCGCTCCAAACTCTACTCCTGTCTCCTGCTGCCATGTCCCAGGCCAGGGACTTGTGTCTCCCACCTTCCTGGCCAAAGGGCAAAGCTGCTCCACCATCTGCTAGCAACAAACAGCAGAAGTGCAAGTGGCAAAGCTGAGAGCTCTCTTTTCTTCGAATCTCTCTGGGTTTTTGGAGGGAATTTCCTCTCACACTGAAATTCTCAGACTTTTCCCTAGTGCCAGAGAGGCAATTTGGGGAAAGCCTTGAGAAACTTAGGTTGTGCAATCAGGGGTTTAAAGTGATTTTCAACCCACAAGGCAACTGAGACATTTTTGTCAGCAGCTATTACCAAAACCCACCAGTTCCACTGTAACAGCAACCTCTACCCAAGGAGGAGTGTGGAGGGAGAGGACACCCAGACTTAGACTCCACTGTGTGCTCCAGCTGCACACAAGCTCATCACGAGTACCCTGCTCCTTGCCATTCTTCTCCTCAAGCTAAGTCATCTGTTGCCACCTCAGTATTCATTTGATTTTTCAGTTGGTCTTCTGCCATTCAGGACTGCCCATATGATTTCTAAATATCTAAAGTTGGGCAGGAATGACACCACATTTGTAGGACTTCACTCAATGCTCCAGGACAGTTGAGCTCAACTCAGGTATTAAACCGCCAGGTCTTCAGCACTGTGGTGCCCTCCTCCATCCCTCCAAACATCCCAAGGTGCTTCAGAGGAAATCCACCTGCAAGGGTCACCCTGCGTCTCCCCACCTCAGGACAGATGGGGGATCCTGGCCCTTGGGAACAGCTCTGGTCCTGCAGCACATGGAGGAACACAACCTAGGGCTTTCCAAGGGGCAGCTTGGCAAACTGTGCAGGGCAACAGCAGTCATTTTCTTGCTAAAGTCAACAGCTCTGAGCCTGAATACACACAGCTGGGCACAAAGTGACTAGAGATCACATCTGCTGAATAAGAAGGGGTCATTGTTATGCTTAGTCACCCATTTCAGAGCAGATAGCACTTTAAAGCCATTTGGTTTTGCACTCTGAATAGTTAAAAAGGTCAGGCACTGAGCATGGGCAGTGGGGTGTTTTCCCAGCACTGGAGCGTGATGTGAATATTCCCAGGTGCAAATAGTTGTCTGAACATCCGCTGCCTTCCCAGTCCTGCAGCTTTGATCTGTTCCCCAGCTGAGCCCGGGTGCACGTTGTTCCCTGTCCCCGTTCATCCTCCAGACCTGCAACTTGTTGCTGTGCAGCAGGGTTAAAGCCAGCACCATCGCAAAGGCAAATAGCAGAGCTGCTGGTATATGAACTCTGGGAGGACCTGAGGGCTCAGAGGCAGGGCTCAGCCATGGTCTGACCCTGTAACCAATGCCTTTAATTTATTGTCAATCTGAAGTAGAGCCATAACATGCTAATGAAACACTGGTTATTGGTTGCCAGTGAAAGTGGCGCTGCTTTCTCTTGCCTGAGCTTTTTTGTCATGGGCTGCGTGCTGGAAGCACTGTGCACGGCAGGCACCCGCAGCCAGCCAGGCATGTTCCCCACCATGCTGCTCCCACAGTGCAATTACAATCCCAGACATAAATCGCGGTTAACCTTTGCTCTCTCTCATATGTTTGTCCAGAGGCTACAGAAATATTGCACAAGACACGTGATAGCCAGAGAAACAAAAATAACTTTTATTAAACTGTCCCAGAGTGCGAGGGAAGGAGGAGTTTTTGGAAACTCAGTTATTTTCACAATAAAGGAAGGTGTTTGTGAAAATAATGCAAATCAGGTATTTTATCAGCAGTTAAAGGTATGTGTTCAGATCTCGAAAGGGACAGATACACACCCTCATGACTCATGTACAGTAGGACTTTGCGCTCTGACTCTGACTTTGACGTCGTTTGCTCTTTTCAAAACCAAAACAACTCACTTTCCCATCAGCTCAGTTCTTTCCAGCTACCCTGACTTTAAAATTCTTGCTAATTTTCTTTCTCTTCTCTCTCTCTATCACTGCTACAAAACAATGATGAACCTGTTCTAATTCCTTGTTATTTCTGAATGACATAGGATTAACAAGAGGGAGAGAAATCTGATTTTGCAAAACTAATTGAGGTTTAAATTGCAAGGAAAAATAAACACCCTGCTTTGCCCAATGCAGAACTGATTACAAGATGTTTGTATCTACCTGCAGATAGAGATATCAACCAGCTGTGCATGTATTTGTGATGCTAAAACTGAAGTCACAAGGGCTGATAATATTGGGAAAGAAAATTCCTGTAGGCTGAAGCCCATGAAAGCAGGCACCAGAGAAGGTGGCAGAAAAGCTCAATGAATATCCAGGCTGAGATTTTTGAAGAGAAATCATCTATATTAGAGCATGCAAATATAGCCTTATGCATCTTTTGTGTTCACTTTCCATGAACCTTCAACTGAATGAGTTTTACTAGCACAAATGTTGGAGAAAAGTGAAGTTCAAAGCTGCATGCATGAGTAACCATGGAAACTGAATTTTAAATTTGCACATGCGAGTATTTGTATCCAGAGTACTTTGTACACTTGGCCAATGCGGAAAGAGGGACACCATCATGTCACAACTGGCCAATCGTAACTTAGAAAACACAGCTTGAATTTCAAATATCACCTACTTACAGAAAAGCTCCGTCCGCAGAGCAGAGAAAAAAGAAATGTGAAAAAACCTGCCCAGAATTGCCATCTGCTCTTGAATATTCCACAATTAGCAGGGATGGATTCATTGGATACATTATTCATTGTGGATTATTTGCTCAGATCTAAGAGTGATAGTGCAATGGGTATTTAAATATTGTAGCAAGGAACCTTTTCAGACGTAGAAGGTGTATATCACCATCCCATGTATGAATATGGATGTGCTTCTGTCCTGCAGGAATCTCTGGGAACAATAGCTGTGTGGTAAATACCTCATCCTCTGCAGTGACAAAACCTAGAGCTCTATTATAAGCTGCATTTTTGTTACCCTTTTTAGTCTTCATCCATCCTCTGCCCCAGCCCCTCCTCCCTCAGCAGGGCTGATAGAGCACCAAAGTCAGCTGCCATTTTAGCAACAAAGGCATTTGCTGTTTCCCTTGCTGTGGCTCAGGTAATGGGAGAGGTTCAGTGAGGCAATATTTTTCCCCCCACCTGAGCCTTCCAACTTGATGCACATTAGGCACTGGGGAAAAAAGAAAATAAATAAATAAATAAATAAATAAATACAGTGTGAAGCTGTGGTTGTGCGTACATTTCCTAGGAAATCTTCCTAGGTTGTCCTGCACTTTGCAGTTTGCATATGGGTTTGCAGTGTGCAGATGCATTTTAGGCCTCTTTTGCAGGTTGAGCTTTTGTGGCATGGACCCAGCTACTCCGTGGCCATTAGCAACAAATTGACCTTTGCAGTCCTTTGTGTCGAAGTCAAGACTGAACAGAAACAGTCCCAGAATCCTCAGCTGGAAGCAATGACCAAGAAGCATGCAACAGGCATGGAAAGAAACAGCCTTGAGAAGTGGACAGATTTGAGGAGTATCACACGCAGGCATGAGGCTGTCATATGAGAGGGACAATGTGTCCAGTCTGTGCCAGAGTTTCTTAAGTAGAAACAACACAGAGAAAAGAAAAGAGGAAAAACAATAAGAAAAATGGAAAATAAAAATATATAATGAAAGAGTCCAAAGTAGCATGGGATGGAGTTATGCAACTTCAGTTTGTCCAATGCTGTTCACAAACACTCCCCTGAAGCAGCGTGGACTTGTGCAAGTGAAGATTGTGCAACCCTCTCCTTGCTGCCAGCCATTGCCCAACTGTGCTGGGTTGTAATGCTGTGCTGCACAGAACGAGCCTGAAGCCTGTGAACGCCATAGCAAGGTTCTGTCGTGAAGCACACACAGACCTTCACTTTGGAGTCTGAGCAGAAATCCCTTCTGGGATGGCACTTTCATGGCACTGGACCATGCTGACCTGTGGCAAGATATTTCCCTATTGGATGCACTCAGCTTTAGCTAGGGACCCATCAAAACATTGCAACCAACAAGCAGCAGGACATGGTCAAGGATGCATAGGACAGGCTGTCTGCTGTTCTTATCGAGGGCAGCTCCCAGGCTGTTACTGATGTTGAAGATACATAGGCTGGTCTCCTCTGATGGTCTAGGGCATCCAATGCAAGCCTATGAAAGTCATGTGCAGGCACAGGTGTGACTTCCCACCTGTTTCCAATCCCATTAGCAAAATGACAGGGTCTAGCTGAAATGGAATAATTTGTGAAATTCCCATCCAGAAATGCTTGTGGTTTCCATGACTACATGTGCTCAAAGTTCACAAGGAGACTGATCTTCCTTGGGGTGCATAGGCACAATGAGCCTAATTTCTTGGTCCCAAAGGTTTTAGGCTGGAGGCAAACCTTAGGTCAATGCACAGACACCCAGCTGTAGGACCTTGGGCAGCCTTGGGCAAGATGTGCTGAACCCATGAAGGCCAGACAGGGATCTTAAGTTGTTCTCCTGACAGCAGGCTAGTTAAAACCCACATATGTGTACTCCAGGTGCCAACACCTTATTTCAGAACTCCCATGAAAGGACTCTTGGGCTTGGGGTTTTTTTAGGCCTTCCCACAGAGATTCTCATAATTGTTAACTGAAGGGTAATTCCCAGTTGGAAAAGCAGCCTTGGCACTGGGACTATTTTGCAGTGTTTGGAGTCTGTCAGCTCAGGGGCATGTTTTTTCTTCACCTCTGCTCTGAAGGGGCTGACTTGGTGCAAGCTGCACAGAGGAGTTCCCTAGCCACATTCTGAAGGGCTCAGCAGCTAATAGGGACAGGACGGGGCAATTAAATGTTGATTTGGCAAATAGTTTATTTGCTAAAAAATGTGATTTTAGTCCCTTTAAAGCTAAATATTGGGGTTTAACTTGCAACATGAAGTTGCTGAAAAAGATTTTATTATGTGGACTTACAGTGCCAGGGGGCAAGTGACAGTTATTTTTACCTACCCACGCACCTAGGAAGCTGAGAGCCCAGGTCAGATTTGGGCCCTGTTTCAAAGCCCCCTTTTCTTCATTTTTCAGCTGTAAAACCCACACAGTAGGGCTTATTCACTCACCTATTCATGGGCAAGCCTCTGGAACCTAGCATCTCATTTCCAGGTGAGCCTGACTCAGCAATGTACAAAGGCTCTCCCTTGCTTTCTGCCTCACTCAGCATTTAAATCTTTATCCACTGAGCGATAGCAAAAAGTCACCATAGGACAGGGACATGTGAAGGGCCAGTGGCTCTGGGTTGTCCCCAGCCCAACTTGGGGAACTGGCTCAAAGCTAGTTCTCGCCCTTCCAGCAGGAGAGGGGATGTGATGCTTTTGTGGGGTTGTCCCCCTCTATACAGGCACTGAGATTTCCCCAAGCAAAGCAAAGCAGGACTGATCATGTTTATACTAAGCTCTCCTGAGAGAGACCACCTGTGGCCCCAGTCCATGTTTCTCTGAAGACCACTTGAACTCACCTGAGCTGTCTGCTGCATGGATATTGTCTTGCCTGGGTAGGAACATCACTTCCTTGGAGGATGAGAGCAGAGAGGCTTGGGTGTGGGCCATCCATCACTTAGCTGTCTGCTTTCCCTCTCTTCTTTTTGGGGTCTGAGGGAGAACAAGCAGAGCCTGCAGGTCAGGGACAGTGGTGACCGTCGAGCTGGGTCTCCTGACACAGGCACAAGCCGTAGAGTGCAAGAGCCAGACAATAACTTTATTGTCAAAACAAGTAATTGGATTAAGGTAACAAAGAGTGGAAGTTGTCCTAATGGAATGGAAAACACCTAGTGTCCCATAGTGCAATACAAGAAAATACAAGAATTACTGCTTTAGTGAGCTTCAAACACAGAACAGGATCTACCTCACCTCCCACGTATGAGCTGTGTGTGGACACAGCTTTGTACATCAGTTCCATGCACATCTCCTGAGGCTTTTAAATGGTGTCATGGTGACACACTAATGTGCTCTTCCATGGCTCAGCCCTGAATTTGCCCTGCTGTCTACAGGTGTCATAAGGACTACGTATGTACACTGTTGTTGCTGTGAAGGGAATCTGTGCCTTTTCCTACAGAGTTTCTGTTCTGGAATGCCTGCACGAAAGAAGGAAAAGACGGCCTGAGGGACCTATTGCAGAGGAGCCAGTCCTAAGTCCTGTAGTTTTACAGTCGATACCATTTTCTCCAAAGCAGAGTAAAATGCAGCCCATGCTGACCCACTGTCAAAGGCAGAACTAGGAGTAATTTCTGCTCTTGCTCAGCACTGGATAAAGAGCAGCTCGATCTCAAATACTTTTGGATATTGTCTCAGTTGTCCCAAGTCTGCAATGCTCCAGAGACCCTTTGGAAGAAACCAGGATAGGAGAAGGACAGGATTTCAGTGCCAGTGCAGAGCCACCCCCAATGAGACACAGAGCATCTCTGCCCACATCCCATGCCACACAAGCATCACACAAGTTTCCCTTTCTTTCCTGATGCTCAAAGTCTTTTTCCCAGGTACAGGTGGGACCGTGCACTCTTTTTGCTCTCTTTACTGTCCAGCCAGACTAAACACCAGCTCAAAACTCCTATAATATGATTATAGCCTAGAAGAACATTTCCAACAAGCAAGGGTAAAACAGGCAGCTGAGACCCATCTTTCTTTGCTATCATCCTGCTCTGAATAAGGAACTAGGATCTAGAATTACAGCTACAGAGCTGTAACTTGATGCACTTGAAGCTGGGGGAGGGCAGGGGAGATCACTTCATCTTTTTTCCACCTCATAGACAAAAACATCAACAACCAGGAATGGAAAGGGCTAGAGAAAATAAATAAATAAATAAATAAAAATAATTTAGAGAAAAACAATTCCAGAGGACAAAATGAAAACAAGAAAATGGTGTAAGGGTGGCAGTGATGCATTGCACTAAGTGCAACCTAAACTCTGCAAATCCAGACCTGTTCATCTAGATGAGGTTCCACTGGAAATGCAGCTGGGACAAAATAGAAATTTGTGTGATTGGAGTGTGTCAATTTCAATTTTTTTCTATGGAAAAAAAAAATTCAAAATGAATCATATCATTTTTCTCTTCTCCTTTCAGTGAGGTAGAAAGTTTCATCTGACCATGATTCATTACATCTAAACCTTTATAGCTAAATAACTTTTTGTTCCAGAATAATAAATGTGCATCCACATTAGATATTTACCAAGTAAATTTAGTTGAAATGAGCTACCATTACCAAATTACTGCATACTGCATTCTTTTCGCTTTTGCAACTACATTTTTACTAGGTGACACTTTACAATTTGTGCACTGATGTGAACTCACATGCATTTCCTCATGGCTGAAGCAGCCTTGTCTGATAGGATCTATCCTAAAGTCCCACCAAAAGATACTTGAGGTTGAATCACTTGATGAGCATCCTGGATGAGCAGCATTTGCAAGATTTACCTGGGATTCAGTTCTTCTCCAGGGGTAACACGCTCAGCACATATATTTACCCTGGTACAACAAATCATGGTTCATATTCTCTGAAATTTTATGGCATGCAAGTGAGTCTATTTAAATACGGAACTCAGATTTGACTTATTTAATTGACCTGGGAAGAAAGCCTCTTCAGGCCCTGAGAAGCATTGTCTTGAAGGCAGGTTCCCACTGACCCGTTTTCCTGGACGCTATTCTGGATATTTCAAAGGTGACTTGCAGTGAATTACATGTTGGTTTGTGAAGCCTGCATTTTGCCCTAAGGATGTCTGCAAACTCACTGGTGCTCATAGCGCACACCAAACATTTATGGAGAAAATGCCAGGGAAGCCATGGGAGCTCAGCAATGCCACAGGCAGTCACAGCCCTTTGGGACTAGCCCTGTCTGTTAGCACGTGTCTTTACAGCACCTAGCACAACGACCTACTAATTATAACAGAAGCTAAATTACTGCTAAAATTAGGTGCTTATTAACATCATAGCCTCTGGGCACCACCACAACACTTAATGATGCTGCAGCCTGAGAGTAACTCAGGGCCCATCAAATAATCTTCATGAAAAACTGTCCTTAGGGAGAGAGTTTCTGTACAAGGTCTTGATTTTGTTAGGTTGCATTTTACATGTGGAAAAAAAAATATATGTATATTCAAATGCTTAAGGATTTCAGTTCAGTTCAATGCTTTCAGCTCCAAAATGTTGGAGTTGACAGTGTGCATATGTTGCCACTCCTAAGATTTACTTTTAAATTTTGAATCATAAGCTCAGAGGACAGTTTTTGAGTGTTGAGAAGGTGCTTGGACTCTGGACACCTCACGGCCTTGAGAAGGCCAGGGCAGGCCACCCACACATGCACCAGTGCAATAAAACTAGCAGCAAAGAGGCAAAGCCAAGCTGCATTGTCTACTTCCTCCTGTGACCTGGGCTCCTGATGGAGTCAGCTTCAACCACAGGATGAATTTAGGGCCAGAGCTGGAAGAGAGCATGGTCAGAATTCATTTTGTTTCTTAAAGCCCACCCACCGGCTGAAGCATTGAGGACAAAATATGGCCAATGCCAGGTCCCTCGGGAAAGGCTGAGAAGCAAGAAACCAAAGGCAGCGCCAGCCTGCACAGGTGGGGCTGGCGCAGGTGCCACACGGCCAGGCAAAGGGCAGAGTGCGCTCAGCACGCCGTGGGTGTGGGACACAGAGGAGGTGCTGGGGGACCTTTCCCAGGTCCCAGAGCTGGCACAGCATGCATTGGTCCACACGCTGCCCTCTGCCAGACACAGACCCCTGGAGCAGACATGGGCATCCCAACCAGATCTGCTTGGATCAGAGCAAAGCTTGCAGAGAGGGGGACAGGCACAGGGACAGGGACAGAGCAGCTTCCCTGAAGACAACCCCGTGCCACCCAGAGCAGCTCGCTCACTGGTTGTGCCAGGTGAAGGAATTACTTGTACATCCCCAAATGAGCAGCCATGAGGCTGTAGGCAAGCACCACCAGCACTGGGAAGCCAGACACCGCTATTGCACCACACACCTTCTCTTCTGTTGCTGATTAATGAGGCTGAAAAGGAAGAACTGGGTGGCTCCTCCCAGCCCTGCCCCTTATGCACACCCCCACAAGCACTCATATTATCTGTATCAAACACATTTTAATGTAAATGCTCTAACCATCCCTTTCAGAGGTACAATGCTTCCCAGAGTAAGCCCTTGAATGGCACAGGCACATTTCTTGTGCCTCAGCTGCTCACCCAGACAAACAGAAGTGTGGCTCCCGACAAAGGGCTATGGTAATGCTGAGCTCTAGGAGAGTTGAGGGGAGGGGGCAAGCAGGGGCCAAAGCTATTTCAATAACAGAAGAAAAGCCGGGCTCCTGGTATCTCGATGAGTCAAGGAAGGGGCAGGCACCACAGATGGATAAATGCAGTTGCACGAGGCAGACGGCACAGCCTCGCAACAATGCAACCCCCCTGGTTGGCGTGACGGGCTGGGGTCCACCATGGGGCCCTGAGTGCCTTGCTGTCAGGTCAGAGGCTGGGATTGCAAACCAGGATCCCTCCATGGAGAATAACATGGGAAAGCTGAAACCACCTCTAGGGAGGGGAAGGAGTGTGCAGGAAACCAGGAAACCCTGAAGGCACTCACATGACATCTCCAGCCTCCACATGTGCCACAGGGAATGAATTGACAGACAGAGGTAGAGGTTATTTCCCACATTCTCCACCAACATCCCACCACATTTGGGACCTCCTTCCTTCATCTCTATTAAGATGGAACTCCATGAAACTCACCGCTGTGGGCTGGTCCTTGGCTCTGCCTGCACCAGGTGTGCAAGGGTCCTCATTCAGGACAACAATTTCTTCTGCCAGGGATAGGTCAACAAATGATGTATTCCTCAAGAAGGTTTTCAAGGCTCCCAAAGGCACATTTCACCCAACATTGGATGCTGGTTGTCTCCCCAGTACCAGCCACCCAGCCACCAGGGACTCTCTAGATGTTCTCTGCAGCACTTTTGTATGACAAAGCAATTGTGCATCACTAATTTGTGGAATCTTCACAGCTACAGATTAGAGAAATAATGTCATAACATCCCTGAAGGGTGTACCAGAGGTGTAGCTTGCCTTGGCCTCCCCTTGTGCTCCCTGTCCTGTGCTCAGCAGGGCTTATGTGGGGCAAACAAGAGTCAGTCCCTGCCGCATGGGGGACCCTGACTGCTGGAGGGGTCTGGAGGGAAGGGACATGAAGCTTGGATTATGCTGTCTGCAGGGCTGCTGCCTTAGTGAGACACAGCAGAGAAAACCCAATGGACATTGAGAAAGTCTGTCTTGGAGCACTGCTGAAGAGGCAGCAATGAAATGAAGTGTGGATTTGTCACTTGCCTCCTTGCACACTGCCCAGCACAGAATAGATGGGAACACAAGACAAATACACAAAAGGGCTGAAATGGGGCTGCCCAGGTGTTCCACACTGATGGCATCCAACTTCCACGGGGCCAAAAACACAGCACAATCTCTGCCCTGCAGATGGAGAACAGTGACATCAGACTCCAGTGGGTGAGATCTTCTCCCTCCCCTATCCTCTACCTTTACGTCCCAAGCGCTTCTTGAAGCTGCTGTGAAACAGTGGGAGCAAGGCTGTTTTGGGGTGGGTGAGGGGCAGCACATGGCTTATCCCAGTGTCACTGGAGTCAGAGCACCAAGCAAGCTTGGCCTGAAGATCAGGATCATGCAGAAAGCCCAGGGTAGTATTTCCAGCTGCACCTCATGTCCAGAAATACAAGCAGCTGCAGCACATGGCCTTACTTTTGCTGCCAGCCAAGCCACGCACTCAGCACTTTAGTCTCCTTCTGTAAAATCAGGCCAAGGGCATGCAGGCATCCTCTCCATTGATGTTTTCACTCTGTTTTGAAAATTCACCGTTAAGCTGCAAGTAAATTTTCAGTGAAGGTCACAAACTACAGGACAGCCACAGGATGAGCATTGGACTTATCCCCTGTGTTAGGGGAAGTGCTGGTCCTTGCAGTCCTCCTGCCACCAGCTGGATGACATGGCCAAAGGGAGCATAGCCAGCGTCCCCACCCCACCATATAGCAGTGCCCAGGCCAAGAGGAGGGCAGAGCCCACAGGTCCACTCATCCCACCCTCCCATCTCACCTCTTCCAGCATGTTTATTAGAGTCAGCTGGACCAGCCTCCTCCCCTCCCAGGTCCTCCAGCCATGTTTATTGCAGAATGCTTTCAGCATCCCCCTTGCCCCACAGCTGAGACAGGGCTGGGGTCAGCACTGCCATTGTTGTAGGGAGGAGGCTCCAGGTCTGAATCGGGAGGGGGCTACCATAGGGGATCACACATATTGCAAGAGGCCAGTGCAGCCTGGGTCACCAGGTCTGGCCAGTGCCTAAAACAAGCTCTCTCACTGCAGATTAACTTCTCCCTCACTCCTTCCAAACATGCTGTTTTGTGACATTCCCAAAGCCAAGGGCCCCATCCCACCCACCGGGCTGGGGACTACAAACCCAAGCAAAGCACAGTTGAGGTTTGGGTCAGATCAGCAGCTATGCCCCGGAATGTGGGCTTTGTAACAAACACTTATGATAACTGCCAGTGACAATAACAGGCAGAAAATATCTGTGTCATGGCAACACAGGAAACAAACTCCAAGCAGAGCCTGTGTCCATCAGCCATCCCTCCAGGGGAGTTCATGTTCGTGCTGTTACTGATGCCCCCAAATTCTCTAGTAGCCCTGTCAGACTCGGTACTCAACCCTGAATCCAAAACAGCCTGGGTTACCTGGGCATGATCCCAGACCTATCCTGACCTGGAGACAGCAGGTACAGGTGGGGCGGTTTTTGTTTGGACAGGGACCTTTGCACTGCTCAGCCCCACAGGAGTCTCCCAAGTCACAGGAAACTCTTACTATATCCCTCCAAAAGAGGGACGCACAAGGCAACTTCACAGTCAGTAGCTACTTTGCAAAGGTCACTGGGGGGTTGTTCAGCTCACAACTCACACAGACACCACCAACCAGCCTGAGTGCTGGAGATGGGCTGTGTCCTCTCCGTCACAGGCCTTACAAAGGTCACAGCATCCATGGGCAGAGTACGTTCCCTGTTATTTTGCATCTACAACGGGGTGGTGGAAGTCAGCGCTGCTGGCACCAGCACCCAGGAATGGCACTGCCTGTGTGCCAGACACTTCCAGTCCTCCCTCTGCCCCCTCTGCTCCGCGCTCCTAGGCATCATTTTGCATAACTCATGGCTAACAAGACTTCCCTCCAATTTTCCATTCAAAAAAGATCATATCTGGACTGAGGCCAAGGAAATAAAACTTTAGCTCCACAGGACAGTGATTCAGCAGTTTATAACCCAGGTTATAATTGAAGCTGCACTTACGCAGCCTGGGTGCTGGCATTGGCTCAGCTGTGAGCACCAAACCACAGCATGTCAGAGTACAAGCCAGGGAGAGGGCAAGCCTGGCCTGTTCCTGACCACAGACCCATGCCCCTCCTGCCTTCGGCCTCCCTCCCTGTTCCATGCCAGCCCAGTGGGGCTCACAGTCAAAGGGGCATGGGTGGCTTCCTCCTCCTCGGTCTATGGCCTCGCACTGTGACATGCTCAAGGAGCAATCAGAGCTGCATGGTCAGCTGTAGACGAGCAGGCTGCATTCACGTCACTGAGGGCACGCTCCAAAGGCCGGGACACTTGGTAAGAGCAAACACATGGTGTGGTTTGACCTGCAACTTATACTGCCAATGAAGATGCACAAAAAGGTTTGCTGTAAGATCTGAGGTTGACAGGTAGAAAATTTGATGTCCCCTAACCTGTCTGAGTGTGTCACCTCCAGAGTCACAAGCACCAAATATTTTTATATTACCCCATTTTCTGTTTACTCTAAAAGGTTGGGCAAGCAGCTCTGCAGCCTGTTACTGTTCATTGCCAGTAACTCCTGAAGCCCAGTGTAATTTCCAAAGAGCAGGTGAAGTTAACACTGGGCCAAATGTTTAGAAAGGGGAGGAATAATGACTCAAATGTACTTGCAGGTTCACCAGTCTGCCTGTGATCCCAGGTGGAGAAACAACAGATAAACCACTCTTCATGAGGAATTAATATAGAACAATATAATTAAGCCCAATTACATGGTTTTATGGAAACGGATTTTTTCAGATGATTGTGGTGCTTCTTGATTAAAAGAATTAAAGATTAAAAGATTGGGTGATAATGGAAAAGTGCTTCTAGGTGAACTTCTTGCAGAAGTGTCTGCATTAGTGCCACAAAACAGCTGCCTAGGGATGACAGACTCAAGGCATTTTGCACACCACAGGTGGATGATCTCAGAACTGGCAAGTAACCACTTTGTTGTTTTCCAGAAAGAAAGAAAGAAAAAAAAAAAATGTAGGCTATAGTAGGCTATTTTCAGGAAAAGCACAGGATGCCCACTCTCCCCAGGTGCCTGGCCAAAAAAAAAAAAAAAAAATACAGCACTGGGTTCTTCAGCAGTGTTCTCATCTGCAGGAACGAAGGGAGAAAAAACACATTTTGGGCTAACAGGAGGTTGGAACCAATTAATTTTTTATCAGGACACAAGACAGATGTTTCTTGTGGCAGCTGAGTCATGAATGGGGAGCATGGCTGGATGTCTGGGAGAAAGCCCCCAAATAATCACAGTTGGCAGGATGAAATACTGCCTGGACCTTGGTCTATGTTGTTCTGGGCATGCAGTCATAGTGCTGTGTGTTTTACATGACAGTGGGACCAAACCCACCGAGTCACTTGGGGCATACATGAAGTGTTCAGAGGACACTGGGATGGCCACAGGCTGCTTCAGGCAGATCTCAACGAGTCTCAGAGGGGATGGAGTGGAAGGCTTTAGAATTTCTCAGTTTATTCAGATGTTAGTTCCTGAGTTTAATACTTTTTGTCACTGTCCTGAGTTCATTCCAATAGTGGAGACACTGTACGATATTTGCAGACAGAACACTAAGTAACTGACAGACACACATCAGGAAGCAGCACGCAACCAGCTGAATGCTTTCAGGAGAAACCCACAGTAAGAGGAACAGAGGGCGGCAGCGTGGGTCCCACAGTCCCTCCGGTGTGGCTGACCCCAAGCCTCTGACACTGTCTGGACCAGTCTCCTCTCCTTAACACAACTCTGCCTGAAACTTCTGAGATTGCATGGAAGAGATGAGTGTCAACAGTGAGAAACAGTGTGTGCCTTGGCACAGGCACATGGCACAGTCTGGAAGTCACGGAAGCATAGAAGTGTTAGCTGAGAGGAAGCTCTGGAGCTCCCTAGTCCAGCCTTCCACTTGAATGGAGACTATTGCCAATACCAGAGGATGTCACCTACAGCTTTGTCTAGCTGTAGCCTTTGGTAGGCTTTGAAAGTCTCCCACAAAAAGAAATCTAGAAATGAAGTCATAAATGGGAAGAGAGGAAGAACCAGCCACCTCTCCTGAAGAGATGAAGGCTAAGGGGTTGTTTCTGGAGCAACTCCCCCTTCTCTCCGGGGCTGTGCAGTGCATACTGCACTGGAGAGGCGCGGTGCCTCATGATACTGGAGATGCCAACGACCCTGGGCAGTAAGGCAGAGTTTTGCTGTATCGGGAGCTGTGCAGTCATGTGGACACTCATGGTCTGGCTCCTTGACGAAGCACACATTTATCTGTACAGAAGAGAAGCCCACAGAAACCACAAGATGCTGCTGATGTACTGATAGGGGGTGAGCTCAGCCTTAGGCATGTTCAAGGTTTTCACTGGCAGCAGGACAAAGCAGAGCATGAAAGGAGGGTTTGGCAGATGAAACAGGATTGCTTTTCTGTTATTTACCTCCCAGCACATGGACAACAGCACACCAAAATGCCCAAAGCATAGGAGGCAGCTGAATGAAACCAGTGCATTAATAACTGGCACTGGGAATGAACTGCAAGAGAGACAGTGCATGGAAAGCTTGAACATGAAGGCAAGTACCTTGTGCCTGGCAGAGCAGGGATGGAGATGCAATGAGAGATCTGAAAAGAGGATGATGCAGGAAAGAAGCAAGATGGCATGGTCCTTGAAGCAGTGATCTTGGAGGGTGCAAGTGTGATGCTGGTGAGGTGAAGAGAAAAGGCAGCTGTCATTAGCGGGCACATGGCAGGGAGGACCCTGGCAAGTGTGCTGTAAGTATGTGGGAAAAGAAAAAGCTGTATCACTGAGATGTTAGGCACGAAGAACCTGCACAGAAGTGACTGTCTGGACTGTCTGGGCTAGAGGAACAACTAAGCAGGAAACATTGCTAAAACCCCAAAGAATCCCAAATGCCTTAGGGGTTTTCCCTTGCCAGGAGTCATGAATGATTCCCAGGGCAGAGACAATGTCACAAAGGCTGGCAGCCCATACTATGAATGGCACTTTCACTTCCAGATCTCTCTGTGCCACATGCTTTAGTCATCTAGTCCTGCACAGCAGATGCTTCTTCCTGGGGTTTCCAACCAGCAAAGGTAAGAGGGCACAGTGCTGGCAAGCAGAATTTCTCCTATTGCACCCAGCATTGTGTGGGTGGTGATTGGAGTTTCCTCTTACATTGACAAAGGGAAGGAGATCTTTCTCTCAATGGGATTTTCAGCAGCACTCAGCAGCCACATATTACTCACAACATGCTATTTGGCCCCTTGGAGTTATGACCGTAGCCCTGACTCTGCACTGATTCAGGTCCCTGCCTTCACCTTATCTTGCTAGGGGAAGGGGCTGCTCCACTGCCCCACCTCCGTAGCATCCCTCAGAGGCAGCACTCCATTGTGTCTCTGTAGCAAACACAGAATCCCTCACCCACTCCCCAGTTGCCAGAGGAAAGAGGAAAGAGTTTTGTTTACTGGGAGGTGTTACACAGGACTCTTTTTATAGTCCATTTCAGTCACTTCTCATTACAATATATGGTTGTATAAACTTATAATTACATGCTCAGCACATAGTTTTACATAAAACTCAGTGCTCCAAAGGCACTGTACAAATGGCACTCAGTTAATCCACTAGCCAAGGCAGTGCCTGACCCTGGACCATCCTTGCAATGGAACCTGAGCATGCATGCTTCAGCAAGGAGCTTCTGCATCTCTCAGGGGAGCAGGGAGATGCAGTGCAGCACAGACACCTGTGACATCTTCTGGGACTGCATGTGACTGTGCACCCATAAGTTCTGGGAAGATGCAAGCAACTCAGCCGTAAGGATCCCACTTTGGTACTTCTGCTCAGTACCTTGAGCGTAAGCCAGTGGTGTTACAAGCACCCCAAACTGAGTTACCAGCCTTTCACTTTACCCTAAACATGGCAGATGAATATGCACCACCCCATGCATCATCTCCATCCTCCAGACCTCCTAGAAGAGAGCACTGTTCAACACCCTTCTGCACAACCTGGGGTCACCATGGTCCCACCTCAGTATCTCCAGCACCTTCTGGGAATGCCTCTTTACTTTCTGGGCCTTCCCTGAGAGCTTTGCCCTGGGGACACAGCTCTAGAGTCAGCTCTGATATCATGGTCTGCTTTAGCAATGAGCTGGTTGTTCACTCATATGAGCAGGTCCTTAGCCCACAGTGTCCACACTGTGCAGACAGTATTACATACATTTGCACACGTGGGTGCGTGCATACACGTGTGGCCACATGGAGCTGTTTGCACCAAGCCTCATGCCATCAATCTGCCAGCTGAATCACCAGCAAAGCAGAGCTGCGAATCACTTCTCGGCTGCAGGGCTGTATTGACTCGCAGAGAGTAACTTTTGGTACCTACAACTAGATAATGAGTTAAAAGCCTTGAACTGGAAATGCAAATATACATATAATTTATATTTAATGAGGCAGTTAATGTACCATGTGTCCAATAAAGTACCACCCACCTCCTATCACCCATTTATTGAGGTTATTCCACATAATAAATTCCAAATTAGAGATAATGGCTGCATTTAAAGTTATATTAATAACTATACATGCAGATCTGAATCCAGAGGTCTCCACACCAGAAGAGGTGAAGGTAGAGCAAGTACTGCATTTACAGTGCAGATGTCAGTTGGCAAGCCCAAGAGTATTTCCTAATTTTGATGTAACTGCCACCAGCTCTGAACACATGAATTCACTGACTCCCCTCATATCCAGGCACAGGGGATGTGCCAATACTGTGGTGAGAGTCCCACACATCAGAAAAGTGTTCCTGGGCTGTTTTCCCTAAACCTGCGGTTCCACATCCTGTGCTGCAGAATGGTATTGGTACCTTCTAAGTGGCAATGGGAAGGAGCTGGTTTCATGTCCAGCATCTCTCATGTTCTCACAGACAAAGGGATAACATGCATCATTTTTTGCATGTGATAGGCTTGGACTGAAAGCCACCCTGAAAGGCACCCGAGGAAAACCACTCCCATGGGGACTGCATCTCCATGTGGTGGGATGCAATACCAATACCAATATGTGCAATTGACTGATGTAAAGCGAAGATTTAAATTAAAACATTTTCTGCAGTGTTTCAAAGTCTGTGTGGGATACTCTCATCTGAATATATCTGTGCAGGTATCTGAATTCTTAGGCAGGTCACAGTTTGGAGGAGAAAACATGTAATTCCAGATACCCTGGAAGGAAATAGGTTTCAAGAAAATTGTCTTATAGTCTGACTGATGGCTGCTTGGTATCTGAAAAGACCAAACGGGTCACCCAGTTGATTGGCTTGGGGCTTTTAACACAGGGCACATAAAGGACTTACTAGCACCATGGCTTAGTCTGGTCAATCCCTTAAAAATTCCAGGAACAGAGAATCGCCCTCCTGTCTGTGGCCCAGTCCTCATCACTCTCCTGGAGAATACCCAATCTGAACATCCTCAAATTGCAACTTTCAGCCAACACCCCTTGCAACACCACCTGGCACAACCAAGTACTTTGTGTCCTTTCTTTGCAAGAGATCTGCTTAAGGGAAAGAAATACAATCTGGCCTTGCCAGACTGTGGTGTAAATATTAGGACAAGATGAAGACAGGCTCAGTCCGGAGGAAGAAAGTGGTCCAAGAAGACCCCACAGAGGAGCACAGCCTGTGAGGGCGGCCTGTCTCTCAGCTCTACCCAGCCATTTCTCCGTCTGTGTGTTTCTCCAGCTCTGTGTTGTCCCTTCTCACAAATGCTTTCAGCCAAGACATACGCATTGTTGCATAGGGACAAAGTCTTAGTAGGCGTTTCTAAGCTCTTTTTGCCCTAAAGCAGCAAGGTGTCCTGGTGTCAGTCCCTTGGAAAGGGAAAGACTTTCAGACTTTGTCTTGAAGATTGTTACCAGGCAGACCAACAAGATACACCCCAGAGCATGAATGCCAAGCTGGTTCCTACACTGTGCTCTGCCCCTGGAAAGTGCAGCTCTACAACATCGAAAAGTGATGGGCCAGGAGTTAAAGCTGTGGTTGCGGCTGGCCTTGATTACAGGGCTTTGGTTGCCCGTGTATGTGAAATGCCCTGGAAGGCCAGAAGCTTTTCACTTCTTCCTGCCCCATCACATGGAATTGTATATGTGTGCTGCTACTGAGAAGCTGGACTCTGGACAACAAAGGGCATCTGAAGGACCTCTCGAGGCTTGTTTTCCTGATTTATCACTTGGTTTCTGGAGGCCTTTTGGCAAACTTTGGGGGCCCAGATCCCTTTTGATATCGCGGAAGCATCACTGTCATCCTTGCAATCTTCACTCAGCTGTCCCTAGGTCCTCCTCAGTGAAGTATGGAGCTGCCTGATCCTTCCCTTCTTTCCTGCTAACCAACTCCTTGGTGCTCAAAGCCTTCAAGAGAGTTTGCAAAAAGCTCCCTTCATAGTAGCCTTCCTGAGTCAGAGGCCCAAGAAACTCAGTCAGGTCTCAGGGTGCATGGGGACACACATCAGCGCATTGCATGGACCCAGCTTGAAGATGCCCTCACCCTTCTACCCCCCACATTGTCCCCACACAGGGTGGACTGCACTGCCAAGACCTGACATTCACCAAATACTATGGGGAAAGGACAGGGCAGGGCTTAACTCTGTGGTTTCTAAAGGGTTCATAAAGCAGGGACAGCCCTGCATACAGGAAGCACTGCAGAATTTTTGCTATCTGTCCCTGCCAGCTGCACTGGCCACAGGGCAGGGTGCATTTCCCAGGTCCCATGTGTGTGTCAGCCATTTCACTCTCCCTGCCCCTTTGCAGTGGATCCTGAACGCATTCCTTGGCTCTGGCAACCCTAGAGAATCAAAGAAAACAGGGCTACAGCCATCAGGTGTCTGCTTGCTTGGACAAGCTGGGCTACACTCACCCTCTTTTATCCCCCCTGCTCAGCCCTTGCTTAAGCCCAGGCTCCCAGCCCTGCATCAGTCCCACACACAGCCCCATATGTAACCGAGCCCTGCAACGGCTGCTGAGCTTGTAAGGGAGGCAGCTAGAAAGCAGAGCACAAAAGCCCCAGCCGCATGGAGATCATCTCTGCTGGCATCAGATAACAGTTCAAAAGGCAAGCATCCTATCTCCTTGCTCTCCACCTTCCTCTCAGTTTTTTTTTAAGCACAAAAAAAAGAAAAAAAGAAAAAAAAAAAAAAAAAAAAAAAAACAAAAAAAAAAAAACCCAGAGAGAGAGAGAGAGAGAGAGAGAGAGAGAGAGAGAGAGAGAGAGAGCGAGGAGGGGGGAGGAAAGAAAAGAAAGGGAAGAAAGGGGTGACTTCCAGCCAGGCAGTAAAATGCCATCTGTCCCCTGACGGCTCATGTGACACTGACAGACGTCCACTGCAAGCTGGAGCTGACAGCACACAGCAGCCCCAATCCCTGTCCCCATGGGCAGGGAGCACCCCTTCCCCAGACTTTCCTCTCATACAGACAGATCTTTTTTTTTTTTTTTTTTTTTTTTTAAAAAAAAAAAAAAAGACATGAGGCTAATCTTTGCCACTCTTCCTGCAGGAAAGCATGCCAGGGCGGTGCCGGAGCAGGAGCAGTGTTGGACTTCGGAGCGGGGCAGTCTGTGCAGCCTGCCTTCTTGCCAGGCTGGGATCCCCTCTGATCCACCTGTTTGCCTCTCAAAAGCAGTTCCTGGAAAACAAAGGAGATGAGCAGCAGGCAGCCCGCCTCTCCCACACAGTCCAACTGCTTAATTGCCTCCAGGAAAGGAGCCTCTGTGACCCTGGGACCCTCCTAAGCCAGAGGACAGGGCAAAAAGTGACCTGTTGTATGGGAACCAGTCGGCAGCCAGGCGTGGCTGCAGCCACCCCCTCAGCTTCCCCAGCCATCCCTGTAACCAGCCACAGGCCCCCTGCAGACAGTGCCACAAAGAGGGAAGCTGCAGCTCACGTTTCCCAGGAGCACAGATGTCTCTAGGTGACATAACCATTCCCCAGAAAGAGCTGTGCCCTGATTCATTCCCAAAGGAGCTGCTGGGGAAGTCCCCATGCTCCCTGAGCAGGAAGCTGCAGTAGGTGGAAGAGGGAAGGCCCCAAATGCTCCTGTTTTCCCTGATTTCCCAGCAGTGATGGCAATACCACCCTCATGTGGAACACCAAGGCCAGCAGAGCAGGCCAGCACACACCTTTTCCATGAACCTCTTCACATTCCATCCCATCATCATCCAACCCACTATTCACCACCCAAATATATAACATGGCAGGGCCTCACCACCCTGGCCAGCTTGGAGCTGAGCTGAGTTTCTCATCTCCTAAATCTGGCTCCTGGGAATGGAGTTGCAGAAGAAGCCACCACCCATGCACAGAGCACGGGGGGGGGGGGGGGGGGGGGGCAAGACACGACACAATTTTAGAGGGTGCTGGCAGAGCTGGGATGCCATAGCATCCCCACAACCCTACCACCCGTCATCGTTGAGCACCCTGGCACGTCCTGGGCACCCTCCCTGCAGGGAGCTGGATGTGCAGGGCAGCAGGAGGTAGGCAGCTCCCACGACCCCTACTGCAAAGTCCCTTCCACTGCTGGCACCATCCTGGACAGCCTAAGAATCATCACTCCCAACTAAGCATGGTCCTGGAGGAGATGCTGCTGCCAGTACTCAGTACCACCTTACCCCTCCTCTCTCTTTGACTGAGTCTGACAACATACAGTGTATTTTTAAGGCTCTGAGCCTAAAGGCAGGTGAGCATCTTGACCTGAGTATTCATTTTACATTTTTTATTAGGAAATGTGGAGTTACGATGTTTGTGGATGTAATTTCCCAAGAGTGTCCCCAGAGGCAGGAAAGCAGAAATAGAGCCCAGCACCCAGCAGGATTGCTGGTCACCAGCTCCCACATGGTTTGGGATCGTGCCTCACTACTAGCGCAGCACAAAACCAGCCTGGCCCATCTCCACCAGCAAGACTGAAGCAGCCTGGGAGCAGCAGCTGACACCATGGTCCTGCCACATGAAGCCACTACAGAAATGATGCTGCATTTCACACTCTGCAGTGTCCTCCTTCCTGCCTGCAGGGACAGTGATGGTCTCTGCTCTGGTCAGGAGAAGCCACCCTGCATAGAACAGCGCTACTATGAGCTCCCAGAGCACTCCATGAACTGGGAGTGCAAAGCTTGTTTGATCTAGGCATGTTGCCTGTGATCTGCAGAGCAGACCCACAGCTCCTGGTTTCCCATCAGCCTGCAGTTTTCTACCCTGAGCTCTCCTGCTGCCTCATTTTCCTTGTGCAGTGACCTGTGCAAACCTCAGCACTACACCTGCAGACCTTGCAACTTGCCCTATCCAGACCTGGGTCTAGCTCTGTGCCTGTACTGTTCAACCTGAGGTTGTCCATCTGGACTCTGTAGCTATTGCTGATGCCACAGTCATCTCATTTGACACTCCTGGTGATTCCTAGCCATGTCCTGCTACCCTCAAAACACCTGCCCAGCTATGACTTTGGCCTCACCTCAGTGGGAGGTAAGGAGGACCTTCCCAGCCCAGCAGCAGGACAGCACACAGCACCAGCTCAGTGCACTGTGCCCTGTGCCACCTTCAGACCTGCCCAAGTGATGGACATTCTCCCATACGGGGGGATGTCTAAAACCTGCATTGTGCACAAGCCACATAATGGGGACCAAGGCTGAGAGCCATTTTGGGGATAGGGAGAACTGCAACATGAAGGGTTTGAGCCAAGATAAAAATTTCCACAAGGTGCAAAACTCCCTAGAGAAACCCTGAGGAGTCTGTGCTACTGCTGCATAGGAAAATGCTCCGAATGTGCTGTGCTTGGGCTCAGCCCATGGGCCATGGGAAGGCTGTAGGCAGGTGTTTCTGTTTGTGGGGCTGGGAGCTGCTGTCTCCACCCAAGCCCTGCAAGTCTCCATCCAGTCCCACATATGAAAAAAACACTCTGAAACAGCCTGGCCCTGCTGTATTTAGCCTGGCTAATGATTAGCTAGATAGGACGTGGCCATTCAAGGGCACAGGGTGAAAACAGCCCTTCTGCCTTTGCTTACAGAGCACACACAGCTGGGCCATTCCCACAGCCAACACCCAGACACAGCAAGAACAATTAGGGGAATCCCAGCTCGGGAGCAGCATCCAAGGGCCCGGGCTGGGAGAGCAGCCCAGGGGATGCACCCAGCTCAGCTCTGCTCAGAACCTCCCTTTAGCTAGAGTTGGCCTACAGCACACAATTAGGTCTCCCTGAAGAGATGTTTTTTGCATCCAGAGGCAAAGCCAGCATCCTGGACCTCACTCTTTGTCCTCATGGCATCCATCAAAAGTAGATTCCAGATTTAATCTGAAGCTCTAATGTCATGGAAAAGGCCTCCTTGTATGTCTCATAATTTCTCATCCCATGGAGACCCCTTGAGGTTTGCTACAACACCCTCCAACCTGCCCGGAGAACAAGTGCTTTCTCCTCTACAGCCATCTGCAGCAGTTTTACAACAAACTCCTTCCTTCCACTACCCAACTCAGCCTCCTAGGGAGAGTCAGGATCCTGCCTGTTGCTACTGTGAGGAAGAACAGCTCTTTGCATGGCATGAGCCCATCTCTTCAATGAGACAGTGACAAAACTCCAAGAAAACAGATAATCTGACCATGGGTGAAGGGATAGCTGCCTATCTGAGAAATGCCCCTCCTGAACTTGCATGCAATGGGCCCCAACACTGACCCCTGGGGAACACCACTGGTGACCAGTCACCAGCTGGACTTAACTCTCTTCACCAGCACTCTCTGGGCCTGGCTGCCCAGCCAGTTTTCAACCCAGCAAAGTGTGTACCTGTCCAACCCTGGACTGCCAGCTTCTTCAGGAGACTACTATGGGAGACCGTGTCAAAGGCCTTGCTGAAGTCTAGGTAGACTACATCAACAGGCGTTTCCTCATCCACCATGTGGGTCACCCGGTCATAGAAGGAGATGAGGTTGGTCAGGCAGGACTTGCCTTTCATGAACCCATGCCGGCTGGGCCTGATCCCCCGGCAGTCCCACAGATGCTTTGTGGATTGCATTCAAGATGACCTGTTCCATCACCTTTCCTGGCACCGAGGCCAGGCTGACAGGCCTGTAGTTCCCTGGGTCCTCCTTACAACCCTTCCTATAGATGGGCACCACATTAGCAAATCTCCAGTCAACTGGGAGACCTGGATGACCATGACTGTTGATAGGTGATGGAAAGTGGCTCGGCAATCACATCCACCAGCTCCCTCAGCACCTTCGGCTGGATCAGTTGAAATTGCTCAAAGCCCTTTAATTAATGCAATTCAGCGTCACTTCCTTGTGCAAAGATACAAAGTGCCACCTTCCGCATGCTTCCACTGCTCAGCAGTCAAACAACCCTACACAGTCCACTGGATGTTTGAAATCATGCAGATCTTGGTGAACTTTATTTATGTCCAGATCCAAAATCCCTTTCTAATTAGGTAGACCCAGAAGGGCTTTCAGCATTTCATCAGCCCTTCCCTCCACACCCAGCAACCAGCAGCTCCTGAAATGCCTTAAATGCAGCAGAAAACCCCAGTTCCAGAGACCTCTTACAGATTGTTTTATGTTCTTGAGTTTCCAAAGCTCTCTGTTTTCATTCCTCTCAGCTCACAGAAAGCTGAACCTTGCTGGACACACATGCGCCACTCTCCACCCGACACTGACAACAAGGGCTTCTGATTATTTTTTTTGGTGACATTTTGGCAACAACTACTCATTCCACACATGTCCTTTCAAAGGCTGATGTCTCATTCCAAGCAGGAGGTTAGGCTCAAGACCTCCAAGGTCCCTTCCAGACATATGGGTGTCTGATACATCCAGGACTGAAGTCCCTGCCTTCACTGAACAGGGTAACACTTCTCTATACTACTTTTCCTGCCAATCCTATATTACTTCTCTGTGGTCTCTCACAGAAATTACCTGCCAGCACCATCTCTTTCCTTTGCCAGTAGTAATAACAGAGTACTAGCAAGATGTGGTTTCTTTGGCTGTGAATATGTGCACATCAGACTTGGATGTGCAGGAATTTGGCTGCATCTTAGATCCATTCAGGTTCCTGCTTCCCACCATGCAATAATAAGCCTGTGTGCTAACAGCATTCTCTGTCTGGCCATCTCTGTCTCACTTCCTTTCCTTCCTTCCTTGCTTCCTTCATATTCTTCTTTACGTCCTCATTTAAGTTCTTTCTTCTTTCATTTATTCTTTCCTTCTTTCATTTCTTCCTTTCTCTTTTCTCTTTTCTCTTTTTCTTTCTTTTTCTTTCTTTTTTCTTTCTTTCTTTCTTTCTTTCTTTCTTTCTTTCTTTCTTTCTTTCTTATCTCTCTCTCTCTCTCTCTCTCTTTCTCTTTTTCTCTCTCTCTTTCTCTCTTTCTCTCTTCTCTTTCTCTCCTCTCTGCATTAATGAGAATGACAAAGGTTTCTGACTACAGTCTCTCTGGGGAATCAGGCAGCAAGGCTGCTGCTCACTTACTGACTGTCAGATTAAAATAGATAAAGGGAGAGATTTGTATATTGACTCTGTGTTTATGTAACTCATGTGCAAGGCCTGGCCAGGAGCAAAGGGGGATCTGACCCACATAAATAATAACGAGCAGCATTTTAAAACTAAATCATCTGGAAAATTCACAGACAATTCTGTCGGCTCCTTCTATTGTGTCACCAGAGGGTCATAAATAATTCAGCCTTACTCAAATATTTATGGAAATCAATTTAGCCCTCAGTCCAACGTCACCTCCCTGAGAAAACAGTTTCCCTTAGCATTCTCAAGTCTGAATTGCAAACCAACTGCAAGCCTCCCCAGGGCAGAGGGCACCTGTAGCCTGCACGCAGCATGCCCAGGTACCAGCCCAGCCCAGCAGGTCCCAGGCAAGCTCTGAGGCCACTGTTTCCAGTCAGTGCCACTTGTGCAAGTGGAGCAGGGAGCTCATCCACCACAGGGAGCACCAGGAAGATGAAGCTCCACCTGGAGAGGAGCAGGTCGAGTTCCTGCCCTCCATCTTCTGGGGCCCGATGAGCTTCCCAACAGGGCATCTGCTCTGTCCCAGGGCAGTTGTTAGCTCCAGGGCCAAGGGATGGTACTTGGCAAAGCTGTCAGTATACAGAGAGCAGCTGTCCATCCCCCTTCTGCCCTGTCTGAGCCGTTCCTGTGTAGGTGACAACTGGCCCTCAGAGCAATGTTGCCGACCTCCCTGGTGTTCAGAGCAATGATGCAAAGCTCCCTTGCACAGGTGAGAGGCTCCCTGATGTGACTAAAGTTCATAAAATAAATTCCCACAGGAGCAGACAGCCTTCAGGAACTCCCTGCACGTGGTCCTGCCATGTCCCACAAGGAGCAGCTGCTGAAGGACCTGGGTTATCACCCAGCACTTGAAGCTCATTTACTTGCTTCCTCTTTGGCTGATGCACGGCAAGTATTCCTGAGACCTCTCTTCCCAAAAGAAAGGTGGTTACACTGGTTGCCCATCATGACCTGCTTCTGCATTCCACCCGCATAGTGAATCCACCAGGCTTCTGGCCTTGAGCACATCAAGGGAGCCTTCTGGGAGCTCAGCATTATGCACGAGCTGCTCTCTTCTGATGAAAAACCCACTTCATGAGAGCTGTGGACATCTCCCAGCATCTTCACCGCAGACAAAGAAACTGGACAAATCCCTAAAGTCAAAAGCTGGTCCCTTCCATATATCATCCATAGTTGCAATATGATCAGAGAGTGACTATACTACAGGGATCAAGATCAAACGAGCTGTCAGTTCAGCCACCAGCACAGATAGCTGTGATAGCCATGCCAACATGGAGAAGACGTATCTCCTATTGCCCCCATGTTCCCTTGCAGCTCCTGTAAGGGCTACCTCTTGGTAAGTCACTTGATCTGTCCTTTCCCCAAGTTTATGTGCCCATTTCTCTTCCCTAGTGCACATTTCCTGGAACAACACATCAAGCCATGCAAAGGCACAACATAGCTGGATTCCTAAAAGGCACCATGGCAGGCTCTGCTGATAGAAAATCCTCATGTAGGACCTTATGTCTCTCCCAGTCAATGGTACAATGAACTTGGAAGACTGGGCTGCAGGCATCTTGGGGTTCTGATGTGGTAAGGCCATGCTGCAGCAAACAGGTACACAAGAATGGATCATTTAGCCTTAATTAATAACACCATTGTAAAAGTGTCTGGCTCTGCTCAGTGCAAGGGCATCTCTTGGTCTTTTTTCAGAGCTGCTACATGAAAGTATGTGCATTAGCTGAGTTTTATTCCAAAAGGGGTTAACTTGTGCCCTCTTCTCCCCCAAGCACAGTAACACAATCAATCTTACAAGAGCTGCTTGGCTTTCCCCTCCCTACTCTATCCGTTACTTCTTGGTTCTTAATAAATTATTCAGCTTTCCTAAATATGCATAGGGGTCTCATTATCAACTAATTTTGCTTATTTAAAACAACTGCATAATCAAACCACTATAGTGTTTCGCCTTTCTTACAGCAATGAATTATTCATGTGCTGGGAATCTGCATTTAAATTTATTGATTCTTTAAAAGGCACATTTTTCACAGCTGGGAGGGGCAGGGGGACGAGGGGGGAAGAAACGCTGGTTATTTCAGTTTTGAACATTTTGTGAACATTGTGGTCCAAACTCCCATTTAAAAAAATCACATGGTGTTTTCCTGGGAACAGACGGCAGGCAAACCCATAGCATCACCAAATGCACCTGGAATTCCTGAATGCAACAAAAGGGAGTGTTTTCAACATTGCAATTAATCACTTGCACGGTCTTGACTTGCAGCCTTTTCCCAGCATGCTGCTACTGGATTATTGTTGCAGCATCCATTATACACTGACTTCTGGGTGTCTTTAGGTGCTGCCAGTTGAGCCACAAAGAAAACATTTGTCAAGGAAGGGACATCTTGCAAAGGTATGTGAAGCTATCAGTATCATTGAATTCAGTCTGGGATTATCCCCCAAGGAAAGCACTGAAGACAAAAGCACATAAAGAATCAAGGGGGAACATGCACCAAAGCATGCAGTCAGCCTTCAGATCACATCTGCTGGTGGTTGGAGATCTGAAGGGGAGAAGAAGAGTGTATCCATGTTCCCCAGCTGAAGTCTTTGGTTTGAATCCCAGTGCACATGGCTCTTTCCTGAAGTATGGAATGAGCCTCCAGCCCAGGGCTAGGTCCAAAAATGCCAGGCAAGATCCAATGGATCATACTTTGCTTGTGCTTTCAGGGCGTTATCAATGCTTCTTCAGTTGGCAAGAGTTGCAGATGTGTCAGTCTTTGCAGAGAAGTTTCCATCTTCAAGCCCCTCAAGAGCTCCTGCTTGGGGACACTCCTTCTTGGGGACACTCCAAGCTCAGGACGGTGTTCACATTTGCAAAGCCAGTGTCCGAAAGCTCCCTTCTCAGCCCTTAATGGCTGTAGCAGTATTCATAGGGAGCCTGGGTTCCTCGCCAGTATGGAAATTTCAGTTCATCTTCTAGTCTGCTCCAACACTGACCAAAAGCAGGACAGCAGCACATGAAGTCCAATGGGCTTTCAGTGCTGCCATTCAAGAGGAGCCATTCTGTTAGGGCTGGCTCTGGGCCAGGTGTCCTGTGCAGGGCACAGCTCATTGGATGAACGTCAGATGGTTAATTTTATAATTTTATTTGTCACTTGAGAACTAACTAACTGCTTAACATGTTTTAATTTGTCTTCATACTCTTTCATGCTCTCATTATTAAAAAATAAAAATAAACTAAATATAAAAAAAAAACAACAATACAGGAGGAACATGAATCTGTAAATTTTGTTATAACACAGCAGAGTACCAAGACAAGATCTCCCTTTCTTGCTTCCCCTGCTTGTCTGTCTGCATAACTGGCTGGCTGGCTGGCCCTCTATCTTTCATCTGTTTGGCTACAGCTTCTCAGGATGTCACTTCGAAGTACCGGCCATGTGGAGCAGCCTGAGGACTTGATCCAAATCTCAGCCTGTACCTGGCTTGTGATGGCCTGGAGTTTTCAGACAGGACTTGTTCAGGAAGGACCAGGTAGTGACAGCCACAAATAAGGCAGAAGGAGCTTGAATAGCAAGATATCTTGCACAAAATATACAGTAGGTTGCTGTGAACAACACCTATGCCATATGTTTAGCTTGAGGCAGTGGTGCACTGTCCTTGAATGAGGGGTTGGATCTGCTCCTTGCTGGCCATTCAAAGCCTAAGCACTGTGGAGATGCCAGCACAGTGTGTCACAGCAAGGTCATCTCAGAGTTGGCAGGATTACACTGGTTATAATGCCCTACAGTGAGTCACTCATGGCTATGCCAACACTCCTCACATAGCACTTGGAGAAGGTAATTGCACTCAGGGTGACCTCCAGAGACTAAGGCACCAAGGAAAAGGCAGGTACTTTCTGGACGTTCTGGATGTCTTCTCAATGACCCAAAAGACATCGTTTGTCCTCCCAGTTTATGACACCTCTGTGATCACAGGCTCCACTGCTCCTCCCTGCAGAGCTCAGCTCTGTGGTCTCTCCACCAGCTGGAGTTCGATGAGCTGAATGCTTCTGCCCTGTCCCACCTTGTGGTCTGCAGACAGTGCAGGGAGGGTCAGGGCTCTGGGTGCATGATGCAAGGGTAGGAAAAATGGAAAGCACAGACAAAGGCACTGGGAGACAAGGGTAGGCTAACACTTGGAAGCTGATCCTCATAACCAAGGTGTTTAGGATGCTGAAGTGGTTGTTTGTAAAACAGGATCCCATGAATCTTTAGAAAAGAATTAAATTGCTTAAGTGAGAGAAAACTTTCCTGAGATAAAGCAGTTAAAACTGCAGCTCCTATCAAGCAGATTAATTTTTAGGAGAAATTTCATTTAGGCAGAACAGCAGAAACTTAACAGAAATCCCAGTTATACACAAAGGGACTTATTGACAAAAATCCTGCTGTAGCAAAGACATGCACATACACTTAACTTTGCAACTCAGGAGCACCAGTGAGTCTGCTTATAGTGCATCTGAGCACTTGTTCTCAGAAGCTAATTTTGTACAGAAAGTGAAAGCAGCCCTGAAGGAGCAGCTTATGGGAAACATAGCCAAGAAAACAGATAACAGGAAAGGAAAACTGACTGTTTCAAGCCTGGATGCTGAGGAAGTTTAGCGTGGTAAGGAGGTTTTGGTTACTGTTAAGGAAGCAAATTTGTCCTCTTGTTTTGGAAATCAGCAGAAGGAGGTCTGGGAGTTCAAATGAAAAGTATCTGAAAAGCATCAGCATGATTTTAGCTGGGAGAGTGCTCAGGTAAGGACTGCACTCCACCAGGATGAGTCACTTAGCAGAGCACAATCCTTGTGTCGCTGGGACAGATCGTATCTTGCTTCAGGAGTCACAGTCCTGTGTGTAAAGAGCCTCTGTGAAAAAAAGCCCCATTCACTACCTTCAGATTGAAATCTATGCTCCATGGCCCCTTTCCACCTTGACAGGAAAGGACAAAGGTACAAGAATGCTGGGTTCACACAAAGCACACTGCTGATTGACACTAACAGCCAGGACAAGGAACACCGAGTCTCATGCTCAGGTTAACATACCTCCAAAAATCAGCCCTGCATAAATTGCATAAGGCACTTCTGTTGGACTCAGCATTACTTCAAGTACCTCCTGCAAAAACTGATAATTTTTCCTCTCTAAAGTCAGGCCTCAGTCTCAATTTCCGTGTCTTTACTCTGCCTCAGTTCCCCTCTTGCAGCCCCCTGAGCTTTTTTATCTGGGGATTGCAGTGCAGAACTGGAATCAGGATGCCTGGGAACTGCAGAGGGCAGAGAAGGTGCCATCTTCGACTTTTTGTTGGGTGAGAATGAGACAGTCACCTTCCTCCTGCACACTTCCATTTCCTCTGCTGTTAAATGGAGATGGTTCTATTTACCCACATTCATAAATCCAGTTTTATAGCCTGTGTTAATGCTGATTTCCAAGTGAATGCACTAAAGTGTCATCCAGTCCTTAGCACCTGCTCAAAGCTTCCCTCTTTACAAGCACTTCACAGGCCAACTGCAAAGCAACGCATCCATCAAGAAGCTTATACTGGTGGTATCATAGCACAGCTCTTGAAGGGTCTAGAGAACAAGTCATATGAGAGCAGCCAAGGGAGCTGCGGTTTTTGAGCCTGGGGAGAAGAAGGCTCAGGGGAGACCTTATTGTACTTTACAATTTTCTTAAAGAAGGTTATAGCAAGGTGTGGGTCATGCTGTTCTCCCAAGCTCCGAATGATAAGACAAAGGAAAATGACTCAAGTTGTGCCAGGGGAGGTTTAGGTTGGATATTAGGATAAATTTCTTTACTGTTGTGAGGTATTGAACAGGCTGCCCAGGGAAGTGGTTAAGTCACCATCTGTTGAGGTCTTCAAGAAACTTGTAGAGGGAACTAGAGGGGAAAACGTATGAGGAGCGGCTGAAGTCACTTGGATTTTTCAGCCTGGAGGAGAGTGAGGGGAGACCTGATTGTGGTCTACAACTTCTTCATGAGAGGGAGTGAAGAGGCAGGTGACAAGCAACAGGACCGAGGGAACAGCTTGAATCTGCTACAGGGGTGGTTCAGACTGGATATCAGGAAAAGGTACTTCACCGAGAGGGTTGTTGGGCACTGGAACAGGCTCCCCAGAGACGTGGTCAAAGCACCAAGCCTGCTGAAGTTCAAGAAGCATTTGGACAACACTCTCAGACACATGATCTGATTTTTTTGGGTGGTTCTTTGGGGACCCAGGAATTGGACTTGATCCTTGTAGGTCCCAACCAACTCAGGGATTCTATGATTCTATGATTAAGGACATCCCTTGACTCCTTTTACCTATCACAGCTGTACCACCTTGAGCATGTTCCAGATCTGCTCTTCAGAGACAGGTGACTGACTTGCACTTGACACTGATGACCAGGCAGAGCCCAGCACACATATACCCATTCCCCACCATGGCTTGGTATGACCAGATGGGTGGCATGAAGTCCGGAATGTCATGAGAACAAACCCACAAAGAGGTAGTTAAATGAGTATGTCTTAGCTACATGTGTCTGAGCAGCTCCCTGCAGGGCCGCGGTGGGTGCGCGCACTGGCACTGTGGGTTCCCAGCCTGCTGCCTGCCTGCAACCACTGCTGCCCTCTCTGCCCGCCCCATGGGAACAGGGAGCAGCAGGGAACGTCTGGATTCCATAAGAAGCTGAGATACTCATATAGGCAGTATTAATTACAACACTTAACGTTTAATTATAGGTTCCCTTGATTTCCACTGTATATTTAAAGCTGAAAAACCTTTCTAATTGTCTCTGTGTTTCCATAGCTCAGATATGAAGTTACACTCTAGCAATAGCAGAACCACTTGGAGTGTTCCAAACCATCTCATGCTGTTACCAGTCTACTACCATTTACAGGCACCTAGAAAGAGCTGAGAGGGGGAGCCAGTTGTTCCCTGTTGACCTCACCCTTTGCTTAAAACAGCATGTCCCAGAAATGGCCTTGAGCAGTTGATCTCTCAAGAGAGCTGATCTCTCTCCCTTGCAGAGCTGAGGCTATGGGGCCAGTAATCCACACGGAAGATGGAACCTCCAGGGACAAAAGACACTGCCCCAGACAAGCTCCTACTAAACGGACTGCAAAAAAAGATCTGATGTTATGTAAAACTATGCAGATGGAGAGCTGATTGCTCTGAGAGTCACACCCCGTGTGTCTCCCTGAGGGACTTGCAGCCAAATTCCTGCTGGGATACCACCCAGGGCCACCTCACAAGCTGCCAGCAGTGCAGATGGGGGTCCTAGATCTTGCAGGATGTGACCAGTGACTCTGCTGGGTACAGCAGATCTCCCCTCCTCACTGGTGACCTGCGCCTGGGAGCAGGCTACAGGGACATCAGGGCAGAAAGGCCAGCCTGCAAACTTCTCACCAGGGCTGATAACAAAGCACACAAATACACGCCAGCTGCCTCAGCAAACCACCCCAGGGCAGCTCCACGTGCTGCATGTTCCAGCAAAACACATCTCACAAGAAAGCAGCTGTGATGGGACTTGCACAGGGCTGTGGAGGAACCAGGGGAACCACACCAGCTGTGCCATGCCAGCTGCTGCCTGGCTGCTCCATGTTAGCCACTGATCCCAGCAGCTGCTAGGACATACTGGATCACCGCTGGATGCCAGCCAGGGGTTGCTTTGTAGTGTGACAACTGTTGGAGGTTTCTGTTATACCTACCCATGTTCCCATCTAACTCCCAAGGGCTCCCTCCTCGTTCTGCTCAGCCAGACTCCCAGCAACCCAGATGGCCCTGCAGGCCACCACCTAGCATCACTGGGCACAGCCATGATCCTCCTCCCCCCATCACAGCACCTTCTCCCAGCCATGATCCCCCACCACAAGCTTTACACCACTTCCTTTTGACTCAGCCTATTCACATTCACTGCTGCCACAGTCTCCATGCTGACTAACTACCAAGACATGGGGTGTTGCTTTGTATTCAAAAATGGCAGGGTGCCTGCTGAGCAAGGTACCACAAGGACCCCTCTGGCCTTTGTAGGATCTGTTTAGTCCTCACTTGGCTTGCTGTGGCATACAAATTCTTTCTCTAGCTCAGCCAGTCCCAAGGGTTTTCCTTCCCATTTAGGGGAATTACCACATTTGCCTGTGTTTGGTACAAGCTCAGAATGAAACTCTTCGAATCCCATCTTAATGGGAATTTGCCCCAAGGGACTAAAACTTTTCCTTCACAGTGGTCTCAGTCTAAGCCGTTTGAGTACTTGGAGCTCTTCCCAGTGTTTACCTGGCACTGCAAATAGCTGCCATTCAGCTGAACTGCATGAAGTTCAAGCCCTTATTAGAGATTTCAGCAGAGCAGAAGCTGATCCCCTCTAGGTGGGCTCTGCCCCCCACATGCCCCCACGCCCACCCCACCTCCTTTAGCAGGCAGGAGCCAGGTCTTCACTTTGTATCCCACTTCCAACAGGACAAGCAAGATACCAGACAGTGCTGCAGGAAAGAAAAGGGGCTGGACATGTGGCCCTATAGATCTTAGACCTCTGCATTGCTTTGGCTTGATCCAAACTCTGAACCATCACTTTAGATTATTCAAGTTACTGCAAGTGGGTTTCTAGGGTGATAAAAAGGAAAACTATAGGCATTGGTATAATCCCAGTTGATCTGAGTGTTGGGAAGGGCACATGTATTTCACTACTGACAGCCAAAGGACAGAGTAACTGGCAGTTGAACTTACAGGATAACTGAGGAATGGGCCCAGAACATCATGCGGTTGGGATGGCAAAGACTTCCACTTCATGTGCAGCAATGGCCAAAAAGACCATCCTGCAGTTAGAGGAGAAGCCCTCACAATGGTTCAGGGGCTCCTGTCTGTTCAAGGCACTGGGAAAACAGTGTGCAATCATCTGCCAAAAAGCAGAAGCAGAGAGTTGGAAAGTGTTGGGCACCTCCTGTGCAGGACAGAGCAGACTGTGACTGCCCTTGAATTCAGAATTAATGGCTGATCTATGGAAGTCCCTGAGTAGGGAGCAATGTCCACCTTTCCTATTGCCTTGCAACCTTCCTCTGCCATTAAGACAATTGCCACGGTACAGTACGTCAGCCCGGTGTGGAAGGAGCCAGCATTTGTGGGAGGCTACAAGGAAAAGTCTTTTCTTGTCTAGGCCTGTGCATCCAGGGATAATATCTTTGGGTAGTGCTTGGCTGACTCAGTCTGTAATCATGAGTTTATCTCGGGGTCAGGGTGCAAGCTCCCCTTTGGACAGCAGCGAATGGTACTGAGGTCAAATGAAGGATGGTGGCCATGGTAAAGAAAAGTGACTGGCACTCTAAGCCTCACCTCATCTTAACATGAGCAGAACAGATTTCAGGTTCAGGTCATCCTTCAGCACCATGCCCATGCTTCATAAGGGCACTGCAAGTGCTGTCACAAGAGACCACTGGCCACAGAGATCAAACACTTGCCAAAGAGGCCTGGCTGCTTCACACTTCCCCCACCGATGCACAACATTGTACATTTCTGAAGATTCAAGCAGTCACTGGGTGGGCTGTGAATAACCCCCATTTCCCTGCACATTGCTAGTGTCTCAGCTTGTCCAGGATGATCCTGCCTTTTCTGATTTACCTGACAAACAGCTGCCCCTTTCTACTCTACTTCTCAGCGGTGCTAAATGAAGCGACTTCAGATGACTTGTGATTAAGGCATTAAAGCCAGGATTTTTAAGTGATTCAGGAGAATCGGAAGGACAAAATCCACTGAAATTCAAACCTGTTGGTTCCTGGAAGAAAACTCCTTTTTTTAACAATACAGGAGCAGTGTATGACTTTTCTCCCCAGAGATGTGTACAAGCCCTTTGCTTTCCACATGGTGATCAGTCCCACTGACAGCTACACGCTGGCTGTGCAAATGAGATTCATCGTGTGCACAGCTTCTGCTAAGTGCATTAAAAACCCACATAATAAAAATCTGAGATGTCATGCTACGCTGCATTATGTCACATTACGTCATGTGATGTCACCCCACATTATGTCAGATCACAAACCAGCTGTGTCCTGGTGATTCAGTCATTGAGGCTGAAACACAGTCCTCCCTCCTCCCAAGGCAGCTGGTCAAGTATGGTGACATATGAAGAACACGGAATGTTGTGAAAATACTAAAGTATTTCTCCAAGTACCTATTTTCAAGGTGCAAAATGAAATTTCTGAGAATTTAGAAGAAAATTGTTTGATAGAACAAGAGTTAACATTAATGCAGAGAGAACACTTTATGAAGTTGTCATCCAGCATCAGGTAACATTTCCCCAGCAGACCACATCAGTGAAACAGAATATGCTCCCAGCCTCTAATACAGGTGGAATTCTCTGAAGTCTCAGGAAGAGATTACATTTCAAGAACATTTTCTCAAAAATAATGGAGCTGATTGCCTATTGCTCTCCCTGCGACAGCTATCACTCATTCTGTCTGTCAGAGCTGTGCCACCCCTTCTTATTCCCAATTATCACAAAGTCACAGCACTGTCATTGGGAAAGCTCATCTCTTAGAAAGGCCACTGCAATTTAAACCTAGCTTTAGCCCCTATTTTCGCATTTGCTATGGTTGTTTTGTGCATAATTAGCCCCTGAAAATGTTTTATCATCAATTTTTAAATCTGGGCCACCCCATCTAAACCGACAATTCTGGCTGCTCTCCAGAGATCTTTAAACACTTCACGTTTATGTTTGGTCTGCACTGTGCTGCTCCTTGCAGGTGGAATTGATCTACATCAGGTGAGGTTTTGTCATTTCTCACCAGGCTGCACCAGAGCTGTACTGAGCACAGCCGAGCAGCTCTGGCATTGTTGATGAGCCGGAAAAAAGTCACGACGCTGATTATAGTCTGTCAGCTTCCCTAACCACTTCCAGCAATTAGATTTAAGGACTTTCTTACTAAATTTACAGAAATTGCTTCCTTCCCTCCTGTTCCTCGGAGCAGAATCAGCAGAGCCTGATCCCAGATCTGCCCACTTGCACTGTCAGGACAAACTGTTCCCAACGCATCCCGGCCAAACTGCGGTTCCAGCCCTGGTGCAGCCTACCCAAACAGGCACCAGCAGGCTTCCTCTGGATCCTGACCTGGACCAATTACCCAAGCAAGAGGCAGAAGAGACTTACCTCGAAGCCAGGTGCACATTGTTGGTCAGGGGAAGCAATATCAGCTCACATGAGCTGGAAACTGGGCTCAGGTCAGGAACCAAGGGGCTGGCTGCTGATGGGTCCCAGCGGATTTGTGCACTGATTGCTTTCCCTTTCCCCTCAGCCCCACACACATGGTCCTCAGGCAATTCAAGCTCCTCTAATTTCCAAGTTCCTCCAGTTTTGGCAGGGCAGGGGGCAGGGCCCCCCCTTCCCCTGCTGCTGCCTCGCAGCCCCTTCCCTTGCTCCTGCTTTGAATCTAGCCATGCAAACAGCCACTTTCAGGGCTGATTTGGCTGAACACAAAGCAGTTTTTGCAGGGTTACTTTTCAGGCTGATTAACTACCTGACTGAGCTCAGCCAGCACTGGCACAGAGGCAAACAGGAACATGCCACCAAGGGCAGGAGCCACAACAGGGTCACAGAAACCTCCAGTTAGATCAGTCCTAGCCTGTGAAATGTGGATGCATGAAAGATCAGATCCCTGTGTAATGGACAGTTTGCCTCCTCTCTGCCTGCACTCCGTGTTCCTTCTCTTCCCTCTGTCCTTGGTATAACACAAGCTGTACTTTTCAGTGGCAGACACATATTTTTTTCCTCTTGAAAAGTGCCAGACAGCCCTGTGACACTAAGCAGGAGGCATAATCTGTACCAGAGTCCTCATCTCCCAGAAGGTCCATCCCCAGGAGATAGATCAGCAGACATCCTGCAGAGCACTTCACTCCGCAGTGTGTCCTTTGCACGTCAGACTCACAGAGGGTGAGGGAATAGAGCTTCTTGAAACATTGTCAGGTCACAAGAAGCAGTGGCATGAATCTACCCAGAGCCCCAGCAGATGAACATAGACCTGCCCATGAGAGAGCATCCTGGACCACGTGGGCTAGAGGCCATGGCAGGAGGAACCTGGAGGTCAGTCATTCTGTGCAGGTACTGGGTTGTCAAAGAAGGTCCTTCCCATTCACCTTAATGCAAGCACCCAGTAACGGAGGTTTTTGTGCTGTGTGGTGCTAAAGTTTGAAGCAATTCTATGACATGAGAAGCTGAGAATGGACATAGCAAAGTCTGGATGTTTTGGTCCTGCAGAATAACTTGAGCATCCCTGCTGGAGTAGGGTGATTGGAGGCCAAGTAGTGAGCAAGGGGCAAACGAAGGCTGACAGGATTGAGGGGCAGCAACAACCTTCTTGGGCAGGTGCACAACTCAGTGGAGGGAGACTGAATTTTCAAGCATGGGTACAAAAGGTAGAGAGCTCTGCATGTTGTTCAATGTTGATGAGCAGAGCTGGTGCTGAGCCTGCTCTTTCCCCCCCCCCCCCCCCCACCGCACAAAGAGGGGCTGTGTGTCCAACAGGAGCCTGAGATGTGTTTCTGCTCTCCATCACCTTCATCTTTGCACTGTGGACATTCTCCAAGGTTCCCTTCTTCTAGGGTCTCTCCTGGCCTGTCACAAATGACAAATTCCACCAAAATCTTAAACTTATTTTACTCCTGGGTCTTCTTGCCACATCTCTATCTCCCCCCCTCTAGTAGCTCCCGTTTCCAGGGCAGGGATAAAGACCCTGCTTCCCTCTTGCTTTATAGGAGTATGAGGAGCAGCCAGTGAAAGCAGGGGTAAAAGCGTTTAGACTACTAGTGCCAAGATGAGGGGACCTTATAAAAGGTGCTGTCCCTGGGGAGCACAAATCTGACTAAATGGCTGTGGAAAATTTTGCACATAGATGTGAACTACATTGAGATGCCGTTAGATTCAATTGGAGACATAGACACGGAGCAGAACTTTGTGGGGAGCAATAAAGTGACATAAAACAGCAGGTGAGTGAGAGCTTGCAGATACAACTGGATGACTGCTACACTAAGTGAAGTCATTGCTTTCAAATGGAGCCTGGGACTATACTGTGCCCTAAACTTGTAAAGGCTGCTATTACCTCAGCGCCAATCTGAACCGTTATTTCTGGAAGTAGATCATTTTTCATTTTGCTTTCCAATTATGTGAAAATATTTGCATTCATCCATGGGGCAGAACAAACTGTTCATCTCAACCCCCCATCCAGGGGGGTTGCTCACCTGCACATGAATGAGCCACCATATGCTCAGGCTGATTCTCACTCAGTGAGTTCCATCAAGGTAAAAAATGGACCAGAAGTAGGCATTGAGCTTTCCTGCAAGAGACACTGCAGTTGACTGGCTCTCTCAAAGCACATCCTTCACTGAGTATGAGACTCATCTTGAACAGTGTAGTGGAGGCTCTCTGGATATAAACCATTGGCAGTTCAGGCAAACAGCAACTAAGCACCCATATGCTCAGATCAGCCCTTTGGTCCAGCTGCATCTCTTGTTCAAAATGTTTGTCTCAGTGATCATACAGGGAGATGGTAATGGGGTTGGAACCACAAATGACATGGGGGAGGTGAATAAGGACCAATTAGTCTGTTTCCCAGTCCTTGTCCACAACCCACCCTCCCTTCTTTCCCTCCAGCATGCCCTGGTCTCCGCCAGAGCAGGCCCCACCAGCACCCACACAGAAGATGGAGCTTCTGCCACAGCTCTGCCTCTTGCCTCCACACCCTGGAAGGTACCTGCGCACCCAGGGTTGGTGCAGCCCCTTTGCTATGCTCACGCTGGCTCTTGCCCAGGCAGCCCCAACTGTTGAATTTTCCTGGGCTCATTAGCAAGGCTCTTCTGTGATTACTGGTTCGAGTTACTTTTTGACTACTTGGAGAATCATATCCTTGTTCCAAGCAGTATGAGCCAGAAACTGCAGCTTCTGCAAATACCTCATCACATTAGCATTCCCCACACAGCATGCATCCTCATTCCCTCTTTGGATTTGTCTTGCCCTGGGAAAGCCCCTCTCATTAGACCTGGCCTGTCAGCACTCAGGTCATAACACAGACCCTCAGCACCATGCTGTTGAGGTCTCCCTGAGCTCATGCACACAACTGTTCCCCTGAGACAAAGTGCCCTAAAGCAGACAAAGCTGGGGAGCCTTGCAGTGTCTTAGAGATCCACAGATAACAAGGCTGTAAAGAGCTGAACTCAGCTGGTCTGACCTCCTGTAGGACATGGTCAGCCCAGGAACATGGGCCTGGACAAAGCACTGGTCCTTGGACATATCAGACAATTAGCAGAGGTGTGGAAAAGCCACCTCTCTCTTGGCTGGCTCCAGCAGTGGCTCTCAGATTTTGGTGACTCACACTGCTTAAGATCAGGGCCTGCTTTCCCACGTGAAGGTTTCAGCCAACAAACATTGGACCATGTCCTGCCTTTTCTTACAAAACTGAGGCACCGCTTAATGCTGGAGATATTCTCCCAAGAAAAATTCTGTGCTGACCAACAGTTATTTCTAGCTCTTCCCTTTTCCTGCAAGGCAATGGGGAATCCAAGAGTGATCTCCCATGTGCTACTTTCCCATTTGTTAATCTGCAAATAAGAGACTATGGTTGGCAGAGAAATTCAGCTGCATGGTGGTGTGCAGAGTACAGCAAGCACTGCCACACATCCCGGGAGAGAAATCTAGTTGCAGTTGTTCTCATTCTTTACTTTTTATTTGTTTTGCTCTTAATTTGCTTTGCTTAGCACTCTTGTTTAGCTGGCAGGAAAGTTCTTCATCAGAAAGCAATGTCCCTCAATGAAGGGTTCAGAAAAGCTTCCATCTTCTATTCTTGATTAAAAAAAAAAAAAAAAAAAAAAAAAGGAAAAGGGTCCAGCCATACCTCTTGAGTGTAAGATTTCTGAGGGTTTCTTTACACCGCCTCTGTTCCTGTCCTCATATTATACGCATTGGTCCCAGATAGACCATTCATGGGGAAGCACAGTGAGATGGGGGTATAGCCATGCCTTCAGCCCCAGCACCGGGACCCTCTGGGCCATGCCATCCCCCTGCAGAGCCAGCTGGGACAACACATGAATCTGGCTGCTGTCTGAGAACACACCTGCATTCTAGTACCAATTGCAGGCAAACACAGGGCTGAACCGCCCCCCCGCTGCCTCTCCCACTTTGGAAAAACATGACACAAATGGTCCAGAGACGTGGGCCCCTGTTGGCAGTGCCAAGGGGGGCTTGACTCCACCAGGGCAGCATAAAGAGCGAGTAAACCTCTGGGAGTACCCACAGGTCTCCCAAGGGGCTGCCTTTCCATTGTCTGCGTGACTTTGGAGTTGGAGAGAGCTGGAAAATTCCCACAAGAACCCTTTTCCCATGAGAAGGACCACACAGAAGAGCTTTTTCTTTTTCTGTATGTGCTAGTTCTCCCGGTGCATTCGTCTTAGGAAATGCAATATCTATCATTTAGGAATACTCTGCAGGTTTTTAACTGCAAACACAGTGCTGCCACTCACAGCCAAACAAAAATCTTAAGTCTCCCATAACATCAAATTGGCTTAAAGAACATCTTAATGATCATTTTAAAACATAATTGTTAAAAATAATGGGGGAAACTAGGTTGGTATGTTTCTTTCTCTATGTCTGAGTCTGAAAAATCTGAGTGTCTCTACACAAGAATTTTTCCTAAGTGGCAGCTGAGATTCTGGTTGACATCTCCCATAGATAGAGCTTCCTCAGGGACAAGCACTTGCATGAGTACCAATTTTGTTTTCAGTATGAGCCCTGGGGCTTCCCAAATGCAAAACCTCAGGCAAGTTCCTCACAAAATGATATGCAACATTGGCTTTCTGCTTCCTTCTGATTCAGGCTCTGCCTTATACAGCAGAAACCAGCAATGAGCACTGACACACAGCAAACCACAAACTAGAGTGCAGTAGCTGAACACGGCTGAGCTGCCTGAGGAAAGTTATTATCTGCCATACTTGGTGATGGTGAGCCCATGCCTGGAGACCTCCAGACATCCTTCCAGCAGCACTTTCCAGCAGCAGGTTTCCAGATTTGCCAAAAATGTGAGAGAGCAACCCAAACAGACAAGTTCCTCACAGCTGCTGTCAGGTGTAGGGATTTTATCACTCTCCCAAGCTGCAACACTACTCATTTGGAACAAAACGTTGTTGAGAAATATTGCAAAGGCATGGGGTGCAAAGAGTGCAAAAAAAAATGTTTCTTGTCACAGCCTCAAAAAAGAAATAGATCTGGAAAGCCAAAGAGAGGATGCTAGGTACTGGAAGCAGCCACAGGAGAACTCAGAGAGAGTCCAGAGATCAGTTGGTGTCTTCATGCTGCTAGGTAACCCCAGAGACCTTACAGCAGTCATGGAGCATAATAGGGAGAGCTCTGGACGTCCCTCAGGTGCCTCACCAAGTACTTCACCTATTTGTGGGTTGGTACAATCACCCCTGACATATCTGCCATTCTGACTTGAGAGCTCTGCTGTCCTGGGGGCTGTGGGCAGGAGCTGGGCAGCAGAGTCAGGGGAGTGATGGTGGAATGAGACGTGGCCCTTTCTGCTCACCTTTCAAGAGATCTCACTGGGTGCAAACCCATTGGACCCACTCCAAGACGCCCTCTCCAGGAGCATCACCTCCTGCATCAGTGAAAGCAGCATTCCCTCACCAAGCAGACCTTGTTCACAAAGGGGCTAGGTCTGTCTGCTCCAGGACCACTGGTTCCTAGCACAAGACTCTAAATGCACCTCACACTCCTCATCCTGCCTTGGCCCCACAAATCCCACCAGGGCTTCCCCATATGCTTCTTTCTAGAGACACCAAATATCTGTCCAGTTTGATACAGGCTCGGCCCTGCCTGATGCTGGCTCTGCCACCCAGGCTGGATGAGATCACCCCGTCCCACCTCAGGAAGAGGGGGGCTCTTGCCCAAGGCCCTCCCTCCCTGCTCCCCGACACGCACAGCTGCCTGCACCCACGGGGACGCTCGCTGCCTCCTTCCCCTGCTGGGGAAGCAGCTTCCTCCTCGCAGAGCCACACAGGAAGCACTGCGGTATTTATAGATCTCTCTGAGAGCATCTTGCACAAACTCGGGGAAAAACCTACATTCAGTCACAAACAACCTCTGTGTACCCAGGGCTGCACTGGGAATGGGAGATGTTCTCAGTCTACTCCTGGACACACATGTCCTGGGGAGTAGGCTGTAGAACCACGTTCTCTGCACAGCCTGGATGAGGAGCCTTTCCCAGGACTATCTCTGCTCCTCTCTGCTGCTGCCTCCTCACTTGCCTCCTTCCATCTCTCTACCACCCCCCAATTACTCTTCCTCCCTCCTCCATCTTTCTCCACTCTTCTCCTCTTTTCTTTGTGATCAAAACAGCTGCTCCCCATCCAGCCAGATGCACTGAAGAAGGAAAACAAACATGAAGATGCAGAAAGCAGTGCTTCAGAGGAGGGAGGGACAAAACTTGCTGCTATGCATAGGGGCAAGACCAGCAGAACAGTCAGAGAAAGTCATGGACAAATGAATTCTGGGCTGTAGGGAAACCATGCAGAGTGCAAAGATCCCTTCCATTAGGAATTTCAGGATGTCAGAATTTGTCTTTGGTCTCTACCAGGCTAAAAGACATGGAAAAAAATGCATTCATTATTTTCAAGTATTTCCAAGTTTTTACTTCGATTCTGATTTTTAAGTGATTTCTTACTCTCACATAAAACAGGAAAATACTGAGATTTCAAAACATCACTTAAAGGGGAACATAGAATTGTTTCACTCCAAAACAGCACTAAAACAGGTTCAATTTAACGCTGAACTGCTATCTCCTGAATGGATTCTGCTGCACTTGGCCTTGATTCTATGATTTCCTGGTACATTTGTATACATCCCAGTTCTGGCCCTAACATAAGTCCATTTCCAAGTGCAGAAATATTTCAGTTCAATTCCAACTGACCTAGAGGTACCCTTAGCTGTGTGCCACACTTAGACCTCTGAGCAACCTACAAAACACAAAAGGTGATGATCTCCTTGGCACTTCACCACAAATCATCCCTCTCATCCCTACTGCTGGCAAAACTTGCCTAGCAAACCTCTCCTCGAATGGGAGAGGTACACAGTGAATATTTCCTGCCTTTCACAGGATGTTGGGTCCACACGGAGCCTGGCCTGGACGTGCTCAGAGCAGCTTGGAGGAGCTGCTGCATCCATCCCAAGGGTGACACTCATGATGAAGAGGCCTGCAAACCAGCCTTGAAGTGACCCAGTTGTGGCTTGCTGTGCTGATTCTGCATCAAGAAGGGCTGCTGATGCCTAAAAAGCATGTCACCATTTGTCATCTCAGCCACAGGAAAATAGGTCATTGACTACATCCCCAGCAGAGGAGGCAGACCACTTATTTCTTGTTCCTCCACCATAAACATGGAAGTGGCTCTTCCAGCAAGTCTGGAAATGTCCTGAATACACACAATCGTTGTCTAGAAGCAGGTCTCCATCTACCCTAAGCAACTGTTAGTGATCAGGAGCCGGGGAAGTGGAAACTGTCCTCCAAGTGGTAGGTCCTCATCAGAGCCTGGGATCACCCATACAGCTTTTACTGGCCAGAAATGGCACTGACCCCAGCTGTCAGCTGCCAGTTAAAGCTAACTTCACTTCTAGGGTTAACCAAAGTGGTAACACAAAGTCCTGCAGCACGGACTGTGTCCACCACAGCCATGGGCCTTCATGTCTCATGGAGCTGTTCCACCTAAATCAGACCCGTTTCTGGGAGACATGGCTCTAATGTTTAGCAAACACACTGTGTTTGAAAATTCAGTTGCCCAGAAAAATGATCTTTGTCAATTCTTCACGTGTTTCAGCTCTGCTGCAGCACAGCTCTAAGGAGAGTATGCAGTCAGAGGAAGCTCCACACACATCATCCCCAGGAGAGACAGCAACAGCAATCCCTGTGCAGCAGTGCAGTTAACAAGGCAGCGACCAAGGCTTGAATTTACTCTTTGCAAATGACATCTAAAGCCAATGATAAAGGTGAAGAGATTTAATTTAAGGGTACTATCTGACCTGCATGACTTTCAAGTCATTTGTTGTGGAACAGATGGGATAAAGGAAGAAAACTCTATCTTCCTCTCCCAGGGCAGGAATAACTCCCAAGAAATCGTCAGGATTGAGTGAGACCTGGCATTTAGTAATAGTCGCTGTACGCAGCTGTCATGACTGTGTTGTTTAAGACCATTTGCTCACTTATCCCAACTCTCATGGATCCACTGACACCATCTGCTCCTTCCCTTTCATATACCAGGGTGGTGCCCTGATCCAGCCCTCTGCCTTCCAGGGCAAAGCAGAGCAAGCAGAGCAGAGGGAGGCTTAGCCAGAGATTTGCTCCAGAGCTATGCCTGTGCCCTGCACAGGCCAGCCAGGCTTTGCTTTGAGGGATCAACATTCATCCCATGTTTTTCCTTCAGCATTTCTAGCCACTAGAGCTTGGGCAGTGCAGCTGCCTCCTGGTGCTGCAGGCAGACAGAGAGCATACAGGCCTGCATACAAGAAGCATGGACACAGCAAGACTTGGTGCAGCACTCGCTACCCACCCACAGGCATTTTGGAGGGGCCACAGAGCTGATTTTGGGTGTCTAACACAAATAATTGCAGCACTGCCAGTTCTATAGAGGTGCTAATGGTTCAGTGGACAGCTGCAACAGCCTCCCATGCTCACATGAAAACAGAGCAGACTAAAACCTTATCAGGCCAGGTCCAAGCAGTTTCATTTCTGGAGGGCTGCAGTCTTCAACCTTGCTTATATGCAGCTTTCAATTGTGTTTGAGCCCAGAACTGGTTTCTTGCCACGTGTCTGGGAAGGAAATACATTCATAGGACCAGCAGAGATGAGAGAGAGAGAGAGAGAAATCAGTTGTTCTTTTGTTTGTTTGTTTGTTTGTTTGTTTTAAGGAGGAAAGGAATCAGGAACAAAAAAAAAAAAAAAAAAAAAACGATGCAACCTGAGTGCCAGCCAAATGAACACAACTATAACGGCTTGATTCTTTCATAACATGTTTCCTGCAGAGGGCAGCGGGAAAGTGTGACACAATCACAGCACCCAGCCCTGCACTGCAAGGGCACAGCAGGCAGCACAGTGCACAGAGACCCGCACCCTCCTCTGCACCAGCAGCAGCTGGATCTTCACACAACCATCAGTACTTCTATTGCTATAGTATCTCTTTGAGGCAGGACAGGGTTTCTATTCCCATGTTACAAAATGCGCAATCCGTGAGAGGATCTAGGTAACTGCTGAGAACTGGGGCATCTCACCTTAAACTACATAGCTGTGCAATTCTGACATCGTTGCCACAGGGCCACTAAAGCATGATAAGGAGTTGCATGCTCAGTCATTACATACCTTCAGCAGCATGGAGACATGGAAAAGCTGGACAACATTCTGCATGGGCCCGGCGCACTTGAATCTGAGCCATCCTCGGTTATCTGCACTGAGTACTTCCTCCTCAGTTGTTATGAATGGTCCGTCACAAAGAGTGGTCATTACCTCAAGGAGAGCATCCAGGGCTGCATGCATGCCTCTGAAAGCACAAGCAAAGGAAGGTCTCAGCATCTCATTTTGCTGCAGAGAAAGGAGCTAGCATATGACTAAGTCCACATGCTCTCTGTCCATTTATCCCATCCCATCTCCCTTTCTATGCAGTGTTAGGGGCATAAACAAGGTAACCTAGAAGGACTTACACCAAACAGCATTTTAGTTTATAGGCACAATGTATGAAATCTTTGCTAAAGCTGCATACTTAGGACCTTTTTTTAGATTAGCAGAACACGGTGTCTTGGCTGTAATGAGCCAAGTTCCAATATTCCAGCAGAGAACGTGGGAAAAGTTATTGATGTGAAAGAATTCAAAAACCACATGGATTTTGCCATTTTACTACTGTCACTCCTTAAAGCTGAGCCCACAGGGGCTACCAGCAAATACACCATACACCCTCATTTAGCCTGTTGCCCCTCTCTCCATGCATATGTGTTGCCTGAAAAATCTTTCTTGGGTTTGGAAGCTGAAGAGAAAACCCTTGAGCCCAGGGAGCAGATTCCCATAGGCCCATCTTCTGCTGGCAGTGAGCTGGGATGATCTGCCTTTGCCTGTAAACTATTATCTCTCCATGCTTTCTGGGAAAGACCCAAGCTCAGGCTGCATCTTGAAGATAACTGCTAACATGGGAATATTTATGCAGGTCTCTCTTCTGGAGTCAGGCCAAGCTGCCTGTGGTTTGTGGCCTACAATAACAAACGTTACAGCAGAAGATAGTATTTGTTTAACTGCTTGTTCTTTCAATACTGTAGCTTGCAAAAGCCCAAAGATTGCACAGCCGGAGCTGGAGACTTTTAGGAAATCATCTGTTCTTGCACCAAGAGAAGAGGCCATTTTGCTGCTAGGTGGAACTCTGCCAGGCTTTGCTCCTCTCTGGAGATGCAGGGGTGGGAGTGGGATGGGGGTGATTTGCTTTCCAAGAAAGATGGCTCTGCTCCCTATTACACTCTATGCCTGGAAGTCTACAGCATGAAACTGTGTCCCAGACCGCCTGGGCCTCACTATGCTTTCGGCAAAAGCCTCTGCACCTGAAGTCTTCTCCTGTGGAAACCCAAAGCCTCTGTCTGTGGCAAGGTCCGTGAGCCAGACAACTTGTACCAAGGTGCAGCAGCTTGAGGCCCTGACAGCAGGAACCACCAAAATATATGGCTTTGTTAGAGTGCAAATACTGACAAGCCGCAGGCCACACAGCTATTTGTGCAGAATGATTTACTCTGCCCTGGAGAAAAGTCCCACAGGATGCCTAGGGCTCCATATGGTAGCAGGCAGCTTGGTGTTTTGTCCTCTTTTGCCCTGAACAGTAAACTTCCAGACTAAGTAGAAAAGTGCAGATGTTCCATGCTGGAAACTCAGCATGGTCCTGTGGGACTCATTTCCTTCTTTTTCCATCAGACCTTAGTTTCTTGGAGCACATAAGCACATAGGCTGGACTTGGCATCCCACTGGGACAAGAAGAGAGCTTGGGCAAAGACAGGTCTCCAATTCCAGGTAGCTCAGCTACACTTGCTTTCTCCTATTTTAAAACTCTTACAAGATGAAGAGTTGTCTTCAGATGGAAGATCTTTCTTGGCTGTAATGTGAATCCTCCTTCCTGCAGTTGAAGATTCTTTGTCATCAGCTGGGCACTATGGATATGGCAGAGAGATATGCCCTTCACCTTCACAGCAGACCTTGTATTTGAAGTCTGTTCTCCCGCCTGCATCAGTTGTCCCTTCTCCAGGATAAACCTCCCAGCACACCCAGTTACCAGGGTTCTGATGTTTTCTCATCTCAAATACTCTCTAGTTGCTTTACTTCTTTCTGAAGTGCTGGAGCTCCATGAAAATGCACCTCTAGGACTTCACTGTTCACAGACACTCTGTTAGATCTGCTCTGGTGTGCCAGGACCACAGTTAGCCAAACTTTACCACTCACATTTGTGGGTGTTCAGCACTGCACCTCTAGCTTAGCCTACCCCTGTTAGACACAGATTCATACCCCACCACAGGGAAGGTGCAGCAGCATCCAGAAATCCCAGTACAGGTTTGACCCTGTGGTCAACTCTACAAAGACATTTAGCAGACATCCCGTCATTCAGTTCAGCTCCTGCTGTCTTCTTGTTTTCCTTTGAAACATGAAGACATCTGGCCACAACTGGTGCCAGGTGGAGTAATACACGTTGATAATAGTGTATAGCCTAGGGCCATGAAAGGTCCCCAGTTGCACAAAGCAGAGTGAATAAGCAGCAGTGTGTTTTCTGGAGCAGCAGGTCTAGCGGGTAGCTGGATCTGTGGGCTTTTCCCAGGAAGCAGGTAAGTTCCCTGGTGAAGCTTGTGAGGAAGAGATAAGCACAGCATGCAGTCAGCAGAAGCAGAGGAGGAAGGCAGCCCTGGCACCAGGACCCTGCCTCTCTGCGGGTCCTGAGGCCACAGTTCTGCTGCCTCCTTTGTAGCCCAGTCCCACTTTCCTTTCCTATTTGTGAAAACACAGCTTTCTGTCTGGAGTGGCTTGAGTTTCTTGTGAACTAGAAGTGCTGAGCTGGGAAAGCTGCTGGTTTCATTGCTTCTCAGAATAGCAGCTCTTTTTTTTTTCTTCCTCTCTAAGCTTTATTTATAAACTGCTGCTGTTGGAAGGTTTTATGACAAAGACAGTGAGTCCAGGAAATCAGCAGTGGTTTCTGTTATCTGGAGCACAACCACACAAGAGAGGGAAAAGGGTGTCACACTCCAAAAGCCTGTTCATGGAAATTAGTATCTCATTACTTTGCCCCCTGAGAGTCGAATATTTATAACCCTTCACATCTCTTCCTGCTCCTTCCTGTCACCAACTTCAAAACTTGCTTGTACTTTTAACCCCACAACAGTAGCCAGCAGGCGACAGCCACGATTCTTCCCTTCCCCCATTTCCATATGTAATGCTTTGCTCACCCATTGCACAGACAGTTGCAGCAGTTCAGGCCTGCCCCACTGCAGGCAGACCCCAGGTCTCAGTGTTTGGTGCACCCATGCTGGGTCCAAAAATGTAACGCAGGTTGAAATGTAACAGGGAGACGTCAGCAGCAGAACACACCAAGAAGTTGCCCACATGAAGACAAAGTGCTTGGAGGCTCAAGGAGATCTCAAGAATGTCTCAGAGATCCAGCCAGACTTCACTGCTCCCCAGGTGGAGCATCTTGAAGCAATTGTCCTGGGGAGAACAGCTGAGTGGGTGCTTGTTGCCTGCCCATCCACACAGGAGCAGCAAAGGCATTCAGCTATAAGGGTTACCAGTGCAGGATCCCCCTCATCTGCATTGCCTTCACATTCCCCAGCATGATGTGGCCCAGCTGTCCCACATACCCACATTTCAGGGACTCAAATACTGTACAGGCTAGTCAAAAACACAGGCAACACCTGCCACATTCCTGAGCAGGGACACTGGGTTACCCCATCAAAGGCTTAAAAGCATTCCCCAGTGACCAAGAAATGGGGACTATGAAACACACCACCATCTAGATGAAACCGTGAAACACATGTATCATGAAACATGCAATCTACAGCGAAGAGTGATCATTCCAGGAGTGTCCACAAAGTCTATGTGCTAAGGGTGTCACCTACTCCCTATACCTCAGAAAGGAAAACTGCAGCTGCTCATAGAACTTTGGGAAAGGAAATCTTAACTGGGGAGAATGCTGGGGAAATATGTGCAACACGGATCTTCAGGTGGCAAGATCAACAGCGTATCTGTGCCCTCATGGGCTACTTGAAGGTAGGTCTATGTTGGACCTTTTCAGATTTCTTGAGTTCAAACCCAGCACCTTTTCAGTTGACAATCTCCAGCTGAAAATGCCCAGAAGAGAACTCGGGGACCATCTGGGCTGTACTGCCCTGGCTGCAGTTTGGCTCCAGCTTGTTTGTTCTTACCCTGGTCCCAGCAGCCTGGTGCTCCTTTCTGCTTAGCCTTTGGGGAGCCAGCTCCAGGGGTCCCAGCACAGGGCCCTTTGGACTTGTGCCTTTGGCGTTCTTGTGGCCAAAGTACAACTGGCAGTTGGCTGCAGTGCAATCAGACTGGGGGGTTCAGAGCTGGTGCAAATTGCTATCCAAGGTTGAGGGTGCATTTCATGAGATACAGTGGGCCAAATTAATGCCACATGCACACAGCAAGAAGGAAATCTTCCTTCCCGTACCCCCTTCCTCCCTGCTTACCTAGTGCCAGTTCCAGCACTCACTGGACCCCTCCCTAAAACAGCAGATAACCCCAGTGAGAAAATGATTCAGCTGCCTGCAAAAATGCATTCATTTTCTCAGGACAACACTAACACAACTAGCTCAGCCCAAGAGATGGGAATGTCTTCACAGTGCTGCTGTAACGAACAGTATGAGCAAGCCACAGGCACCCATACTGGGACATAGATGGAGTTGTGATGACCTAAATATCCCCCAGGGCCTCCACTGCTATCTCAGGTGAAGGTATCTGTAACCATGCAGACCTGTCACCCAGCCTCACGCTGGCACCTCACAAGGGGCTGTGGTTTTCCAAGACAGATTCCCATTTCAGACTCTAACCTTTTCTCTAAATTCATTTCAGGCTGCAAAGCCCGGTTACCCTCTCAGACCTTGCCTTGTACCAGGAAATTATATCTTTAAAGGGTGCTGGAGTACTAGTGACCGTGCCTCATGTCTCCACAGCCACTAGATCCATAGAGAGACTCAGGCACCTCCCTTCAGATGATCCCATATAGGCTGTGCGTGACCCGTGTGCAAGACTCGGCAGCAGTGAGAGACGGGGCAGGTGGTAAGGGGCAGGAAGGAGGGACGCTTTCAGGTCTTCCAGGGCACCAAGCGCTGCCTTGGGTGCTGCTGTAGCTTCTGTGTGACCAGGCACCCATGACTCTCTGCAGCTTCCCCATAGGATGCCAGCCAAATAGGTCTCCCAGACAGAAGGTTTGCCACAGAGTCTGGCTTCCATTCTCCTTTTCTTCACTCCATACTATGACTCCAAGTTCTGCATCCAGCATCAAGGCAGGGACCTCCTTGCACTGCTTTGGTACCAGCTGTTCCCACTTCTGCTGTAACCCACCCCATGCCCACAAGCACTATCTCAGCACCACCTTCCCTGGAGCCCAGACTGAGGGAACACAATGCTGAGCAAAGAACTAAAAATGCCTCTCAAATGCACACAACATGGCCAGTGGCATACGAGAGGGTTTCTCCCTCTGCCTGGCACTCTGCTACTTTCACCAGCTTGTCCCTTACACAACAGATGCCTTCAGCAATCAGTGTTCCCAAAAAGGGCAATTGCATTTTAATCCTGACAACGGCAGCAGCAGCTGTTTTCCTAACATTACATGTGCCAATAGCTCCCATGGATTTCAGTAGATATTGGCCAAAAATATGCATTTTAGGTTATCACATCTTCTTCTCAGATTATTCCCAATTAATTGATAAAACTCAGTTATGCATCCAGTCAAATTTCTTCATGTAAGAAGAAAACATATCCACGTGAAAACTGGGCATCCCCTGGCCACAAGCCCCACTGCTTTGGCCAGTCTCCGGACACCTGGCACATGTCCACTGAACCAGACCAGTAGTGCTGTTAGAGACTACTGACTGCCCTGTCGGGGACACAAGATTGCTAAAATCCAGGCAGGCAGCAGCAGGACAGCCACTCCATGAGATTTGTACATCAATGGTTCTTTCACCACAAATACCAACAGAGGTTTTCTTTGTTTTTGAGGTCAGAAAGAGGTACTGCTCCCTGTAAGCTTTTACTATGATAAAAAGGAGAATGGATGATGTGAGATTTTTTTATTTGCTCAAAATAAAATAAAGTTTTTCATGCAGAAGTTTTTCCATTAAACAAACAAAAAAAAATACATATCAGCAAAATCCCTGGCTTAGCTAGCAGTTTTTGCTGCTGAAACATGGCCTGAGTAGAAATGTCCCATCCAGATCCAGGCAGATGTTGCAGACTAAGGAAATAGCAATTGCCACTGCAGATATCTTCTTCCCAGAGGTGTCTGTAGCCTCCCCAGGTGGTTCAGGCTGTGACAAGGGCCCCTGTAGCAGTCTGTTGTCAGATCTTTCCCCTCTTTATGTAACCAGCAGTTTCTCAGCCCTCACACAGCAGTGACTCATGCACACAGCTCTGTCCTGTCCTTCCCGACCCAGTGGCTCTCATCAGTCCACAGCCCAAGCCAGGGCTCAGCAGAGCTTCCTGGTTCATTCCCTGGCATAGGAGGGGATCTGGCTTTAGGACCAAACCCCAGAGGCTTATCTCCAAAGCCTGGAAAAGCCACTGCCTGCTGTGAGCTCAGCCAACAGGACCAATCATTGACAGTCCTCCACGTACAAAGCCACATGTTACACAACCTGACATCTTATCTGACTGCAATGGCTGTGATGTTCTGCCCTGCCTTTGGAGGAGGCAGGTCTGAAAGTGTGTCCCCACACAGTACAGGGGCTGTTCCCCAGTGGCACAGCCTAAGATAAGTAGCTTCTGCTGGTGTAGTTGATTGTACTAGTGGGCATGTCACAGCCGAAAACCAGATACATAAACACACAGTGCACTCTCACAGGACACCTCCACACTCTGTCACCATGTGCTGCCAACTAGCTGACAACAACACGATTTGTTTTCAGGAATACTGAGCTGATGAATAACAAAAATAGGAACCTGAGAAACAGGTCCCGGTGACCTGAATCCCAGGCAGCTCTCCCAGAACAAAACTTTCGGTTGTCCCGTGTCACGCACCCTGTTCCTCTGCTGGCCTTGCAAACAGGAGCAGCTGGGCACCCAACCCACCAGCAACCTCACATCTTACAAGGCTTCTGCCACCTCACCAGGCTCATCACAGCCCTGCTGTGCTCAGACTGCTTAGTAGGTGAAATAGCACTTGAGCATCCTAATGCACCCCGGCGCATCAGATGGGGCAGGGGAAGTACCGTCAGAGCCATGAGGGTCTGAAAATACCAGGAAGAGCATCACTGCTACATCAACCCAGGGAAAACAACCACTGCCATTTGAAAAAGAGGTTGCATAACATGAAGGGAAGAGAGGGCAGATAAATAGCAACAGCTACTCCTGATGGTAATGCAAGAAACACCACGCTACAGCCCCCCTCCAGAGACTCACCACTGAGGCCCTGACTGCCCCACACCTCCAGATGCAAGACAGTTGCATGAAGCAACTTCAGCAGGCCAGAGAAACCACTAGCAGCTAATCTGCCTGAAGACAGCAGCAATGCAGGCACTAAGAGATAAGAAGAAATAACCTAAATGTCTCTGACTTCATGCCCCAAAGGACAACTGGAAGCTGTGCCCTGCAGGAGCAAGGGGCATTTCGGGAGTCATCTGGGCAGGCCCCCCTGATGCCCAGCTCCAGTGCTCCCACTACCACACACCAGATCCTGCTAGGATGATCCTGGGAGGAACTGACAGAGGGAAAGTGCTTCAGACAGGGTCCAGAGAAGACACAGCCTTGAAATGAGAGCCCTAACTCAACAGGTTTATTGACAGAGAAATGAAGTGCTGATCCATGCTACAGATACAGCCTGAGGGAAACCAGACCAAGACATCCAGAGAGGCCACATGAGCACAAACACAAAGGGAGAGCTAGACCTTGGGCTAGGCAGTTTCTTAACCTCAAGCAGACCCGTGGGTTCCTAGCATGAGAGGGCATAAGTGTTTTGGCTTGCCTTGCACAGGGAATGGGACACGCTGGGGAACCTGAGCAGGAACATCATAGGACTGAAGGAACTGTGCAAGAACAGATCTCCATGTTATTACATGTGGACCATTCGTCACCAGAGCTGGCTTGGTGCACCAGCTTGCAGTCCATGGACCACAGACACCAGCTGACAGGAAACCTGAAAGACTTCAAGGTGGAAAGGAAGCATAGGAACAGAAAACATGAGAGCACCAGTGAGGTCTCTGCAAGGCTGATGCCCCAGCCTGTGGCCAGCAGAAGGACAAGGTTGGTGGAACAAGGCTCTATTCCACAGAGACCTGAGCCGGCATTGCCTTCAGCTCCTTCAGCTGCAGCAAGCCATGGGCTGAGCTGGGAGGGGTGACAGCACGGGGAGGAGGTGAGTGGCGACACGTGCAGCTGGGGCAGGAGCCGGTGACGTGCACGGCACGTCCCAGTACCACATCAGAGGCTGTGCTGGTAAACCGGTCTGTCAGCTCCCAGCAGCTCCCAGCAGCTCCCAGCAGCTGTGAGCCAGGTCCAGGCTGCACCTGTGTGGCTGGGTTCTGCTCTGGCTGCCAAAGCAGACCACACAAGGGAGCTCTCCATGGGGTAAGGAGGGATAAGTGGGATCCTGGCAGGGTGGGGAGAGGCAGCTGGATGGCTGGGGGCCGGGTACTGCACCAGCAGTACTGGGGCTAGCTCTGCTGGTGAAGCCAGCACCCACCATGGTACAGGTCTGAAGCCAAAACAACTGCACAAGTGCAGCAGAGAGCAGAGCAGCACAAAGCTGCAGGGCAAAGATCCTGGGATACTGAGCAGGACGTAGCTGAGCCCCACACTTGCTCTGCAGGCATCAGTAAGAAGAGGCCAGACCTGCTGCCCCCTGCTCTGGCCCAGCAGCCTGGCCCCAGCCCCACCACTGGTATTTCCAGGCTGAGGTGTGTAGTGCTGGCGGTCCCCACTGCAGGCAGACCCCAAGAGCACACAGGAACAAAACAGGAGCGAGCCCAGGGAGGCACCTTGTTGTGCCACACTCGCCTCCCTGCCACCTTCCCTAGGCTGGAAGCATGGAGCAGTGAGCAGAGCAGGAAGCAGCCAGCACATGGGGTGTGCTGTGGGCCCAGAGGGAAGCAAGCAAGAGAACGCAATTGAGGAAGCTCATGTCTCAGTTGTGTGAGTCTCAGCCAAAGTCCAAAGCAGGAGGCGCTTACAAAGAACAACAGAAAAATTCCAGCGATGTTATCTGCCCCCACAGAACAAGATTACCCCCAGAGGAAAAAAAAATGAGAAGCTGTTTACAAGCTGGGCCAGCCAGCTCAGTGGCTGGAGCACATCAATGCGGGGGTCAGCTGCTGTCCTGGCTACATCTGCCACTTTAGAAGAAGCACAAAACCTCTCCGTGCCTTACTCTGGCCTCAGGCCTTTGCACCACTTAGTGGCCCTGGTGGGTGCAATGCTGCTGGCGGTGCGCGGTCCTGTGTCACCACGAGAGCAGGCAGGCAGCCATGCATCCCAGGGTACGTGCAAGGAGCTTGCATGTGAGCCACCTGCACGCCTGGCCACAGAGAGGCCAACCATCTGCAGCAGAGCCATGTGGAGGCACAGCCTTACCCCCCCACACCCCTGCAGCATCTTTGCTGCCAAAACCCAACAAGTTTAAGGTAGAGCCTACTTTCCCTTGAGCTGGCCACCAGCTGCATACATTTGCTCTCAGCATGCACAGTCTGTGCTTCCAGCAGGGCTATCAGGGAGCAGACTGTCCTTCACCCCCCTTCCTTGGAACATTTGCACTGCTAGTCTCTGCCTAACACCTTCTGCTTTTTACAAAGTGCTTCTATCTAAATGCAGATGAGGAATCACAGGATAATGTAGCACCTACATTCAGCTCTCCTAGAAGAACCTTTTACCCCATAGACAGCAGGGAGAGGAAATTTGGGATCGCTGCTGCATGGCTGCCTAGCCACTAGACCATCGTGGTCCATGCCCTGGAGAGGAGCCACACCACGCTCTCTTTGGATCTCTACTTGTTTGAATTCAAACTAAAGTGCTTTTAAGAGACTATAGTTCTTTCAGGGTTGACACAGCCACAGTTTGGGATGGAGGGCTTGCCCAGCTCATGCAGTCAGATTCCCCATGTCCTGCTTGGGGTAATGGTGTTTGCCTCCTAGCTTGTCAACATCAGACCCATCTGGAGACAAGCAATAAGCTCTCAGGATAGGATAGGCTCTTATTTTAGGTCTCTAAAATAAGCTGCTGTTGGCCAGTACTCCCCTTTGTCAGAAACTCCTGTGAGACAGAGCTACACTCTGTGTTAAGGAGCTTAATATTTAATTGAACTTCTAAATCTTTGCTTGTTGACATAGTTACTTAAAGACAAATTGGAGAAACTCCATTGGAATTTGCTCCTGGTTCAGTGTTTATGGCACCATTGCTTCAGCTGGATTTCTAAGCTTCAAAGTAGAGTTTTTCAAACCACTGTGATTATCCTTTCAAACAAAAAATGATAGCACACAGCATTCCTTTCTCCTCTCCCAATTGCCAATAAATGAATCCACTTGGAAAACACTACATGTGCAGCAGAAATTCACTGGAATCCTTTCAAGATATGGCACAGAGAACTCTAGAAGCTGAGAGTGAATGTTTTGTTAATTTGGATGTCCCGACATAGTCAAATGTTGAGTAGAAAAGTTCTTAACTCCTTGGCAGTGAAGGGAGAGGCAGTGCACATGCTCCCGTGGAGAGACCATGTAGGAATTGGACCATGAGGAATCCTTTCACCAAAGAAGGAAAAATGGCTAGCAAATTCTGGCACTGTGAGTGGGCAACATGGGATCTGGGCCACCTCATGTCCAGCAAGATCTGCCTGGTCTCCATCCACCAGTACCTCCTACATCCTACTTCTAACCACTCCCCACCTCTACCCTCAACCATACTTTGAGAGAGATCTTGGACTGTAGGTCAGTGACTGGAATTAGCAAGAAACAGTTGCCACATATGCAAAACATTTAAAACATTGCAAAATAAAAGTGTTGGTGTCTCTGCTTACAAAAAGCTCCTGTCCATGCCACCTCTTGTCCCCAGGGTTTTGGGGACATGCAGATATTTCCACAGTGATATCACTGGAGCTGTGCAGTCAATGCATGATGACAAAGGATAAAATATGGGTAGGAAACATCTTCTATAAGCAAAACCACAAGTAATACAAGCTAGCTGTAAAACCTGCTGCAAGCACCCTCCTAAGAGTGAAAAGAAAATTTTGCAATGTTCTGGTGGTCAGATTGCTAAACTGATGCCCACCCACATGGGTGCCTTGACCTGGGACACAAACATACAGGTGGTACTTCCAGATTCCGAGTCATGCAGAACCAAACTAGTGCCTCTGGAGTAGCAATCTCATTAATTCCCAGACCAGGTAATCCACCCTCCATAACACAGGGATGATGACACCAGTACAGCCAGACTGGGGAAGTCCCATCTCAGGAAGCTGTGAATGACACACACCTGGAGGTGGCTTATGTGGTGACTTTAAGGCAGAGATGGCCAACCAACAGTCCCCAGGCTGGATCTGATACGCAGGGAGTTTATCTGCTTTCCCAGAAAGGCAAGTCAGTCCATGGGCTCATTACAGATGGCAGGGCATGGGGAGAAGGAAGAGAGATACAGCTGCAGTGGTTTGGGTCCTTAATACTTGAGAACTCAGCGTGACAAGGAAACACTGCTTCTTCTGCGCCAAAAAGGCTACCGGGCAGCATGAAGTGCATCAAACAGGTCTGTGCTGGTCCTTGTGAAATAAAATATTGCTGGTTAGAGAATGGGAGGTCCTCAAGACACAGAGCACAGGACAATGGCAGGCAGTGTGGCAGGCACACATCTCTCTGCTGCAGTGCCTCCCACCCCTTACTTGCAGGCACTTGGTTCCTCTCAAATCACCACAGGTTATGCCAGTGAAACATTCAGGGGACAGTGTAACAAGATGGATCAGACAGCTGATCTCAGATTAGGAAGCTCCATTTCTGGTCAAATTATTTTCAGTCTGGATGAGCTGCTGATCTGGCTTCTCTTTCCAGAAGAAGGGACATGAACCAGTGTGAAGAGGGAATAGATTTTCATGCTTCATGTACAGTAAACATGCTCTTTCATCTGCCAACCTGTTTCCAAAGTGAATGAGCTATTTACCACCCTTGGGATCTTCTGTAATTCCAATGCAGAGAGCCCCTTCTCCCTGGTCCACTTGTATAGGAATTCCTGCCACTGACCAGAACTTGCACTCCACACTGCACCACTCCTTCAAGAGAGAGGCTTTCTTGTCTGGAAAAAAAATTGCAAAGATGAGGGCAGACTCCCCTCATGTTTGCTTCTCACCTCGGTGTGTATCTGCATATGAACTCTCAGTCACCCAGGTATATGTATGTGAGCATGTGTTTATTAGCACTAAAAATGCATTTGTCAAAATCTCTAGAGTTAAAAAACAATCATTACATAATTGCATTAAACAATTAAACAACTGATTCATCACTTAGAGGCTCACCAACAACACCTGAAACTCATCCCAGCCACTTAAGAAAGCAGAAGGTGACAAACAAAAGCAGCTTCCAGAATGTCCTGGAGGTTAATGGCCCCGTGCTCTGTCCTGGTAAGGGAAGACACTTTCTGTTCCTGGCTGCTTACGTCTAGAAGCTGATGGCTTCTGGGCACTATCTGCTCTAAGCTGCTGCTGCTTTAAGGCGTTTTGATACGGAGATATTCTATACAAGTAACCCTTCAGGTCAATGCTGTGTGATCAGGCACTCACCCAAGATGCCTATGCTGCCTAACTTCAGTCCCTTCATGATAGTATATACTTAGACCTAATTTCTCCAGCAATGCAGTTAAAAACAACCTCTTCAGCAACCTTTGAAAAGCTTTGTTGGCACTTTCTTCTGCTCAGTGGGGTCTGTGAGTATAAAGAATATGCAGAACACAAAAATGCTACCTAGCTCAATGCAACAGCCTGCTCCAAGTCTCCTGAAAAGTTCTGTATTATTATTTGAGCCATGATCTGTAACACTGAAGTTAAAGGCTGCACAGGAAAGCACACAAACAAAAGTGAAATGAAGTTTGAGAAGCAAGTTTAACTTTGCCATCACCTACCTTCCAAGTGGGTAACCATGCAACACTAATACCTTCAAGAAAGAATTCTCTGGGTTCTTTCAGAACACAAAAATAAAGGGGAAAAATCACCACTGTGCTTTTGTACATTACTAGAAAGTGTCATGGCCTGTGGAGAGCACCAGTGTCACTGTAGGTCCATGGTAAAATAATTTGTCTAACATGGGTATGTGGACGAGCATGTGTGTTGAACTGGGACACAGTAATCAAAAAGCTGCACTAACAAGGTAAAGACACTACTGCAGAAAGTTATACTAGCAAATCTCTGCTTGTAACATTCATGTGCTGGTAGCTCTGCTTAGACAATATTGGTGCATACCTGCTAGGTGGACACCACTGGCAGAGTAATCAACGCACCTAGCCAATGCCGCTTAGTAACTGACCTCAGTCACCTGGGCTGGTAAGGCTGCACCGTGTGGTACCACCCCATTGCTGACCACATAGCCAGAGCCGCCATCAAGCACAGCTCCTTCCCACAGTAGTCGGCACCCTTCTGCACCAGGATGCACACCCACAGGGGCAAGTGTGCTGCAGCCTTCAACAGACATCTGCATGCACATCCTTTGATACAAACAAGAAACACAGCACGGCTACCAAAATGCATCCCTGCTCCCCCAGTCAGACATGTGATCAGGTAGAAAGTCTTTGTCAGAGGGACACTGGAGAAGAGGAAAGCACTGGTGGGGTGACTCCCCCCTGAGAGCTGATCTTACACTGTTGGCAATATTAAAGGCAAACAATGTTCCTGCCCAGGAGACAGGTGAGGACTATGTCAAATGCAAGAGAACACAATGCAAGCAAATGCAGTTCAAAATTAATGGTTCCCATGAGTGCACCACCAGTCCCTACATGCATGGGCTGGGAACAGAAATGACCCGCCCGAGGCTCCGCAGCCACCCCAGGCCCAACCCTTACCCTAAAGCACGAGCCCAGTATTGAATAGGGATGACCAACATTTTCTGCAGCCTGTGGTCCCTGGAGGAACTGTGGCACCTGTACCATGCTGAGGACTCCCCAGTCCGGGGACTCCATTGTTCCCATGCTCCCACTCAGCCACTCTACAACCTCTGCCCTTGTTGGTATCAACACACACCAGGATGGTGCACGCACCACCTGCAGGGGCTGTAACACCAGGCAGCACGGCTGGATCTTGGCATCCTGTTCAGCAGCAGAGCTTGCCTTAAGGCCCCCGTAAGGATTAGGAAGCCCCAGCAGGGCACCTGCAGGACCCTGGGAGCTGCTGGGCTAGCGGCCCTGGAGCCCACCCACCCCTTTCCTCCCCAGCCTGCCCAAAGAGCTAGCACCCAGGACCCAACGGCGGGGATGTGCCAGCTCCGGTGCCCTCCGCGCTGGAGGCAGCCAAGCAGCCGGCCTCCCTCCCTCCCTCCCTCCCTCAAGTCTCGCCACGTCGCTACCACGGGGCGCTACGAGCACGACTCGCGGAGCTCGGAGAGCCCCATCGCGGCCTCAGCGGCGGCCATGGCACCGCCCTCCCGCCCCGTCAGGGGTCGGGCGGCCCCGGGCCGCGCTCCAATGGGTGGCGGGGGGCCGGGCCGGGCGGCCCGCCCCTGCCCGCGCCTCCATAAGAGCGGAGCGCGGCGCCCCGCGCCCGGCGAGCTGAGGCGGGCGCCGGCGGAGCGCGGACTCTCTGCAGCCCCAGGTCGGTGCGTACCCGCGCGGGCAGAGCCTGGCTCCCCGGGGCGGCAGCGGGGAGGCCGCAGCTCGGCTCGCCGGGACGGGGCGGCGCTGTGCCCGCCGGCCGGGGCGAAGGCGGGGGGTGCTCCGGGATCCTCGGTAGAAGTCGTCTGGGACGGGAGCGGTGCAGCCCGCGGGAGCCTTGCCCTGAGCCGTGTGTCGCCTTGCAGGGGCCAGGAGCCATGGCTGAGCACATGATGATGTCCATGAGCCACGGCGGCGCTGGGCTGCAGAGCTACCGGATGGGTGTGAGTGGGCTGCAGGGACCACCGCAGCACGGGCAGCATGTGCTGAGGACACTACCTGCAGCTGGTCAGATGATGCCGTACGGAGGGGCTGGAATGGATGGTGCGATGAGGCCGAGACCTAACCTCAGCGGACAGATGAGCCACCACCAGATGCAGAATGCGATGATGTTCAATGGCCCGAGCCAGCAGCAGCAGTATATGGGGCCAGTGGGCACCCAGCAGCTCATGGCTAGCATGCACCTACAAAAACTCAACACCCAGTACCAGGGTCACCCACTGGGTATGAGCAACGGGCCCATGGGAGCTGGTGCTCAGCAGTACAGAGTGGGGCCAAGCCAGCACCCAGGCATGCAGCACATGCCTTCACCAGCGCTGACCTTGAATGTTATGGACACTGATCTCATAGATGAGGAGGTTTTGACATCCCTTGTCCTGGAACTGGGGTTGGACCGGATTCAGGAGCTGCCAGAGCTGTTCTTGGGACAAAACGAGTTTGACTTCATTTCAGACTTTGTTAGCAAACAGCAACCCAGTGCCATCAGCTGTTGAGGGGTTTTGAGCTCCTCCTTGTGTCTTAGTGGTTTTGAGTTTGTTTATAACTTCCTTCTCCACCTGCCATCCTCCTCCCTTCCCATGCCTTGCCCTGTCCTGGATTCCTCACCTACCCAAAGAGACAATCATCGGACAGTGGCTTGCAATGGATTGCTTTTCTCTTCTGTGTGGTTTTTCATTTGGGAGTTCCTGGGGAGGGGGTGTGTACCCCAAACGGAACAGATCAAGCTCTTGCTGTAGAGCTGCCTCTAAATGGCATTACAGGATTTCTGGCTTAGTAGAAATAATGAACTTATGACTTTCCACAACTGGGCTTTGAGCACAGGAAGTGATGGGCAGCTGGCAGCCCTGCTGGTAGCTGGATTTGCTGTAGGATTCTGTGGTGCCAGCAAAGTTAAAGGATCCCCTGAAAGAGGATTGTCTCCCTGCCTGGTGCATGGTTTGAAACAGTTTCTTTCCCCTTGCAAACATGGGTGGGGTTAGATATTTCTTGAGACTTCTTACTGTGACAGTAAAAAGATCTTCAGTCTTGTCTGTTCAGCTCAGAAAGGGGGACTTCCCTTCCAGCAAGTTTTTTTTTCCTAACTGGCTGAGAAAAACCACGCCTTGGGGAAGGGTGTGCATAGGTGCCTGAATGTTCATTTCTGTGAAACTTCAGATCTCAGACCCATACAGCTAATCAACTGTAAAATTGAACGTTTGGGCTGATTTAGGCATGAGGCTTAAAGCTGCAGTCTAGCTCCACTTTTTTTCCACCTCTGAAACCAAATAAAGACCATGCAACTGTATATTCCAGATCTAATCTTATTTATTTTTCCTACAATTATTTATTTGCAATGGGCTCCTTTTGTTATTTGGCTTTGGGACTGCTGGGAATGATGCATGGAGAGTACTGCAGCTTTAAGATGCTGGCTTCAAAAAAAAGAAAGCCTGGGATAGTTTTCAAGCTGCTCTTCAGGCAGTCACTTCAACACAAGGTCTTTATGCTGAACACACAGGGCTGTGTAAATCCAACACCCTTCTGAATGTGATAAAGATGACTTGATTCCTATTCCCTTACTCAGAAGGTTAAATGTAAAAGCTAGTGGGGTTTTGTTTCCTCTGTCTCTTGTTTCCAGGCACTGTGGAAAGCTCCTGTTAACTCCTAGTTGCTGCTGCCCCCTGCTGCTGACAGCTTCTGGCAGCTGTCACTCAACGACCAAGTGAGAATGTACAGATGAATTTGCAAATAAAAGCTGAAACATCTCTAATGTGCATTTGTTTAGTGCTTGTCTTTGGCACAGGTGCAGTGTTGAGCACTGGGGAGAAGTGGTTTGTTTTCTTGTTTTTTGCTATCATCAGTGGGCTGTGAAGCCAGTCGTGTTCCTAACCTGACACCTAAGCTGTAAGGGTTGTTTGTAGTTTAGTGCTTGAACTAAGTCAGTCCTTCAAGTGTGAATGGGAGGATGAGATGCTTTTCCTCTGTACTGAGGGTAGTTTCCCAATGTGGATGGTGGTTGCCCTATCACGGTGGCTGCTGCTTGCAAGCTGTGCAGTCCTGCTCCTGGCTGATCCAAGGTGTCCAGATGAGGATGGTGACTCCTTACGCTTCTGTCAGACCAAGTACAACTCTAACAGCTGGGTTGCAGCTATGCTAAGAGATCTCTGCTGCTGTTTTCTATACCACAAAGGCTCTAAAATTCAAGACAGTCTTTGGGGTCTCTTATTCCTCCACAGCTGAGATTTTTCTTTCTAAAGGGTTGCTGAGTGGTCTTCTTGCAAATCAGGAATATTCCAAGGATATTCATTCCCCGATCTCTACAAGGCAGTAGGATGCTGTTATTGAAGTGGCTAGATAACTTTGACCACACTTCAGATTGTCAGATTGCCTGTCACTGTCCACTGGCCCGGTTCCTTGCACAGCTCAATAGCAAGTGTTAAAGTCCTGTCCTCTCCTTGTAGAAAGCTTCTGGTGATTATGCCTGTGCCAGCTGGAGAGCTGATCAAAAAGTAAATGGCTGGACTTCTGGTGCAGGTGCAGAGAACTGCTTGGGCTGTTTAAAATGAAGAGGAGCTTTGCTTTCTCTTCATAGAGTTTGCACAGAGGTTGTAGTTAAGTGGCTAGGAGTTGGTGACTGGTTTTATTCCTCAGAGTAAAAGTAGCTGAACCCCCAAATTAACAGGCATGTTCTAGGCTGTCAGGCGTAGTGGGGGGGCAAGCAGGCTGTGTGATACACTATCGTGACCTGTAGTGTTACAGCCACAAAGCAGGGAACCGTGTCCACCCCGCAGCTGCAAGACTGTCAGCTTCAGTATTCTGTGAAGTGGTTTCCCAGGAACAGGAACACATTTCTCTGTAAGAAGTATTTGGCATTTGATGCAATCTGGGCAGAAGAACATGTCTGCATATCCTCTTGGCTCTGTCTCCACATCCTGTTGGAAGGCTGTGCTGTGCAATGTTGGTTTAAGTCAGAGCACAGGAGCTGAAACTACCAGAGATGCAGAGTGACTGGAGGGTACCAGTCAGAATTGTCTTGGGAATTTGTCCTAGCAGGCTCGGTTGAGTTTATTTCAATGTCAAGGGTTTTTTGTTTGATTGTTTTGTTTGTTTGTTTGTTTTTTACAAATGCAGACTTCAGAGCAGGAATGAATTCCTGAAGTGTGTTACCTCTGCTTTTCCCCAAAATATAGTGCTATGGTCAGCCTGTGTGATTTCCTAGACAACTCAAGACAAAACCATGTATGGTTTCTGCTAGTGGCTTATTGCTAGGTATTTTCACTGGGTTAGACCGGATGAGTCCAGTCATCACCTCCTTCCTAATGCCCTCTTGGTTTAGGTGCAGTTTCAACTACACTTCTTCATGCTGCCAACTTTGTATGCCTCATGTTAGTCACACATGACCTGCTGCAGCAGTAAGAAGTGCAGCTTGGACTGCTCCGTTCTCCTTCACCACTCTGCTCGACAGAGAAATCTGGCCATCCAGGTTTCCTGGCAGGGTGGCTGGCATGGCGCAGTGAGAAGTGCCAGGTGGCATAATGGGGAAACCCAGCTACCTGGGTCTGCAGACTAGTTTCTTGAAGTCATTCAAGATTACCAAAAATGCATCTGTGCTGAACTCTGCCTTTCTCAACAAGCTGCCACTGACCTCTTCATCCAGCAGCAGGCAGGAGGGCGGCAGGGTGATGCTCCAAAGCACTGATGTCTGTAGGTGGCTGGCAGGCACCATAGAGCACTGCAAACTATTGCTGAATGACAGCACCAATCAGTATGGACACTGAGGACAAAAGTGGGCTCCATGCAGGATGTGTTCCCCCAAGGACGACTCCTTGTCTCATGTGTTTGTGTGCACAGAAAACAGGTGCGAAGCACCTCTGATCTTGGCTAGACCCTCTGTTACAATCCAAGTAGACTTGGTAATTACACTCATGAAGCGTGGATCTTGAGGCAGCCTCTGGGAGTACGTGAGCATGAAAATACGGAAAAGCATATACATCCCTGTCTGACCACACGTGTTTTCAAGGTGACGGAGTTTGCTGAAAATGCTTGGTGGTTCAGAGTAGCAGAGGACTGGAGAAGGATTTGCTAATAGTGAGTGACTGGGCAATAGGATGAGCAATGACTGGTAAATATTAAATTATATGTGTAGAATTGATCTTTCTTGACTTCACACACAGTGCTGATCTCTTAAACTAGCTACTGTCCCTCAGGAAAGATCTTAGTGTTATAATGAATATTTCTATAAAAAATCTTAGCATGCTTTTCAGCAGGAGACAGAAAAGCAACGGGAAGGCTAGAAATCATTTCTCTCCATTAGGAGAGAAATAGAAAAAAGAATCAAACAATGAGGAAAAAAAAAAGCCAAAAAATACACTGTGACTCTTCAGTTGCGAGGCAAAAGACTCGGTGGCAAAGTTTTTATAAAACAAGTAACAGGGAAGGTGAGTAGGGAATGATTTTCACCAAATGTAATGGAAGGTATCTGTTATCTCTGTAAATTTAGGTAGTGGAGGCCAGGTTCACACCTGAGTGAGCAGAGGTATCTCTTCATGCAACATGTAGCTCAAACAGTAAAACTCTTCATGACAGTATCCCCAAAGCTATCAGATGAAGAAGACATCTGGTCAAGTCTTACCTGGTTTTCTTCAAAGGAGGAATGTCTAATACAGAGGCTGGTAAACCTTAAAATAAAATCCATTGTTTCTATTACTGCTCAGACATCAGCGTTGCTGCTTTTCAGGTGTGATTTAAGGAACCTTTGGGGTCTGTCACCTCTAGGTCTATAATTCTTATGTGGATAAAAGGGAACCTGGAGCACATGTTCCACAGATCATCTTATTATCTGATAGATCTGGCTTCAAAAACCTTATGAAAGGTCTTTTAGTCCAGGGAAGGCTAGTGGCAAGTCCAAGAAAATTATTTTTGTTCTGTCAGGTTAAAGATCTCTTCTAATATTTAAACCCCTTTGAGAGGGGCTTAAGATACACAGATCTCAAGTGACATTTATGATGCACATGGAACTGACAGTCTTTGTCAGACTTATACAGTAAATCTACTACAACACCAAATTTCCAAATATGAGCAATTTCAAACAGTAGTTTCCATTCTAAATTTCCTAATTTGTTTCTTCATTACATGACTCTCCCGGTAAGAGAGTGGAAGTGAAACCAGAAATGAGACCAACATACCAACAAGAACAAATGAGCAAAGCATCAATGAATGAACAGATCTAGAGTTCTTTAGTAAGGAAACTGGGAAAAAAAATCATTGCAATAAAATTATGAAATATCACTTTGTTTCTCTGGAGAGAAACAAAGAGGTTTTGCACACATGCATTTGAGAATGATCTAAAATCCTCCCCTAGCATGAGACAGTCACTGCTCAGAATAAGGAAGTTTTGTAGGCACTCTACAGCCAAGGCACTAGGAATCCCCTAATTTTATTTATTTATTTATTTTGCTGTATATCATGCTCTCTGCTGGCCTGCACAGGAGATAAAGCATCCTGGGTAAGAGGGTGGAAGTGACAATGCAATTAACTTCAGTTAAGTATGGATCCCTAGCCAGTGCACACAGCTTCCACAAACAAGCTGCCACCTTCATACAGGTGACTGTTCTGTGTATCAGGGGACAAGCCAAATCCTTCTATGGACATAAACAAAATGATACAACAAATGAACCGACTTTGAGAGAAAGACTGATCCCAGGTCTGGCAGGCAACTTCAAATGATATGTAGAGAAGCAGGAGTCCTTAACCCAGAGACAGACTGTTGTGATCTAGAAGAAAATTCGGCTTCTTGAACAGGCACCAGCACTAAGTGCACATGAAAACATCATATACCTGCTGGGCCTGGAATGACAACTTTGATGAAATGGCTCTTCTTTTCCATCTGAAGATTTTTCAGAGAATTGCTTTAATTGTATTCTCTGTTGAGAGCTGTGGGAAGAAGAGCTGCTGTCCGAGCCCTATCCTACATGCACTGAGGATAAGCAGACCAGTGGGATAGGAGATCTGTGACTGTAGCAAAGGATGTTAGAGGCTTTTGTGGCTTCTTCTACAAGAGCCCTCTTTGGAGGGCTTGGGGCTTTGCAGGAAATGGCAGTCAGGCATCTGCTAGCTTGTGTAATGTACATAGTACCGCTAATGGCACTGAGTAGGAATTAAAAAGAAGATATGACACAGAAGTACCCCCATACGAGCCAGGACATGGAGAAAAGTGGGGTGCCTGCCATAGCTCATCTGCATATCCATCTGCATCTGCAGGAGGCAGCCACGGGCTCAGGGTCATGCACACAGATACACAGAAGAGGGCCTGAAAGCACCAGCTGTTGGCTTGATGACTTGAAATTTTCTCTCTCTTTTGGGTCAGCAGCCTCATGTATTCTCTGGTCTCTGGATCATGAGGAAGGGCATGACAGGCAAGAAGAGAAACACAGAGGGGCTGCACATCACTGAGTTGAGCCAGGCAGGCAGGTTGCAATCTCTTGAGAATGTTACTGTGGAGAGTTCATAGGGAGTAGTCCCACTTTGCTGAACCCAAGTTCTCTGACTGAGGCAGGGATTCCCAGGAGCTTCCACATGTCCCTGCATGAATGGAGATTAGGAAAAGCAGCTCTTTGCCAAATTCAAGCGATATACCAGAGCCAAAGGGCTGAGCAAGTGACTGCTTTTGCAAGCGTCTAATCACAGCCTGATTCCCAGTTCAACCTTTGCCCTAATGGAGGAAGGGAGAAGGGGGAATCTGTATCTTGGGTTTCTGATAAAACACTGTTGATGAGAAAACACAGTACGAACTCTGTGATGCATCTTTCTGCAGTATTTGTAAGATGAGGGTCTCTTCTGGGGCACGTAGCTGTTCATGGCACATTACAACACTCATGATTTTCAGATGCTGGTTACAGTCTGCCGTTAGGTTGCTTCATAATTGCTACACCAAGGTATGGACCAAGTCCTGCTCTTCCTGTTTCAACTGTAAATCGGAAAGATGGTTGCAGGGCATTAGTGAGTTGAGAGAAGTTTTGACAAGTTGGCCAAGTCCTCTTGTCAGTTGTGTGTGTGTGTGTAGCTCAGATGCAATGAAAACTTTCAGTCTGAAGAAAGCCATATTGCGTTCTGCAGCCTCAGGAATGAATATTAATTATTTTCCAGATTTGTCACAAATATCCCTGAGTTCACATTTCCAGGGAATTCTGCAAATTCAGCCTGCTACAAAATTCCATGTCTTACTCATGACCAGTGAAATATCAAGGGGGTGAAAAGACCTCAGTTCTGCAGTTCAACAGTTTTCTGGTCTTCTCCCACTTTTTTTTTTTTTTTCCTTCCCCCAAGGTCTTCTTTGATTCCTAGCCATACGTGTTCATCCTCATTCCTCCAACTGCATTTGTTGTGTAGAACCACACTGAAATCTGGCTCTTCCTGCATGGCTGGAGGTCTGTGTAGTCCTCTCCCAGTCCCACTCACACCTCTTCCTTTTTCTGATATAAACATCCAATATAAACCAATATAAATCCAATACAATCCATCAGAAGCACAGAGTTATATTTCATTCTTTTATTCTAAGCTGAGCACCTGTGTATTGTTTTGGCAGCCACACTGGTCATCTGCATGAGGCTACTGAGAGCCAGATCACACAAGCCAGAAGCACATCACTACTGACAGAAAAATCAAAGTAATACTGTGACGCTGTGCTGTGAGCAGTGCCAAGAACAAGCTGTGTTTGCAAAGGCAACACAACTAGGATGGGGAAGGAGCAGTATTTTTAATAACTAAGCATATTCTTAGCTTCCTTGGAGCTTCTGATGGGTTTCAAAAGTGTCCCTGGAGGAACTCAGCACTGCCCCACAGAGCTGCTGGTCTGCTGGAATGAGACAGGGAAATTTAGACGAAGTGTTGCCCAGAATCCCTTCAAAATGAAATTATAGAAAATCCTGAGAAAGACATCTCATGGAGATGAGATTTGAAAGTACCTATTTCCCTGCTTTGACAAGAAAGAAAAGCAAGCTAAGACTTGGAGGTTATGTTTTAGACATCTCAGAGCAGACAAATCCTACCACAAGTGTGTGCATGCAGTGAACTCTGCACACTGCTCAGTGACTTGGAAAGACTGCTAAGAACTGCTACCGATTTCTGCCAGTACACCCCAAGGATCGTGCTCTTCCAACTAGCACAACTGTTGCACGTGTCAAAAGCATGACTGCCACAAATGACTAATTTCATCTGCAAAGCCTTTGCAAAAATCTGGGGCTGTAGACAGTGCTGACAGCGCAGTCAAAGTGTTTAAGGTTGAAATATATAATTACTGGAGTTTGGTAAATCCAAATAGTGATTAAAAGCTGTCAGTGCTGTATCGTGTCCCTAGCAGATGGTCAGCAAGATCTGCTGTTTGCTCCTGTCAGAAGGACCTGTGGTTGAATTCAAGACAATGAAAGTAAAGCTGCAGGAGTCCCTGCCCCCCTGCAAGACAAGGCTCGGCAGATCAGGCTGTTTATAAATAGCCAGTTTCAGGAAAAGGCACTTTCCGTTCTGGTGTCAGTACATTCTAAAGAATAAATAGCTTTCAGAGCTGAAAAAGCCCTCCTTATATTTTCAGTATGCAAAACCCTGCATCTGCCCCAGTGTGCTCAGCAGGCACATGCATTCAGGGCACGCAGGCAGCAGGAGCCCCCCAGCCCACTGGTTCATGTCATGCACAAAAGCATTCGCTGCAGTTTTTACACAGCCACTGGGCAGAAGGGAGGCTCATTAAAGCAGGATGCTCAATCCGTTCTTTCATTTCTGCATTGCAGACTAGGGTTGCGTGAGATCTCTGAAGAGCATGAGAATGTTGGAAGATTATCCATGGTGCAAGGGTATGACCTTTCATTAAAAGACCTTATAGCACTTTCACAGGTCACATGAGTTGGAACATAGGCTAAAATACATAGTATGCCAGGACAACAAATAAATAAATAAATAAATAAATAAATAAATAAATAACCGTAGTGTGAGAGTGGCAATGAGAAAGCTATAAATAAATAAATAAATAAATAAACGTAGTGTGAGAGTGGCAATGAGAAAGCTAGGAGCAAAGGGATGGATCCTGCTGCTCCTGATCCAAGAGCAGCAGCTAACCCCAGGAGCACCATGCAGGAACTTCAAGACCTGCTCACAGGCCTCTCTATTAAAGAGACAGTTTCTGAAATCCTGGCACGTTCTGAAAAGCAGATCCTGGCTTTCCCTTTTCTCTTCTTTGAGAGCAAGGGACTATTATGATGCCTGCGGGGTAGGGGCTGGAAGTGGACAGGAGGGCTTTCCAGACAGAGGGTGAGTGGCCTGGCTCTGGCTCGTGTCTCCCCCCACCCTCATCACAGAGGGGAGGCAGAGCCCCACGGGCAGCTGGGCCTGCTACCAGGCCAGGTCCTAAAACTTGGCTTTCAGTAGTCGGCAGCGTGAAGCTGAGGAGCATGGGGACACGCTGCAAGGAGGGACACTTGGGGATGTAGCACCTGGTGCAGAAGAGGCTCAGAGGCCATCAGAGCTGAAAGCGGGGCCCTGGCACCACACCAGCCGTGGCACCGGGACAGCTCGCAGACAAGCCCCAGCCCGGTCACCCACGGCCACCCAGAAACTCTGTCAGGGCGCTGCTGCCCCCCGGTGGCCCTGCTGAGGATCACAGCCCAGTCCAGACGCGGCACTGGAGGAACTGGGTGCTGGGTGGGTGCCCTAGGTCATCGCCAGGAAGCGGGTGCTGGCCCCCTCCATCCCGCGGCCCTCTTGGGCTGTGTGTGGTGGTAGTGACATCTCTGAATTTTGCACCCACAGAAATCAGAGCGAGCAGCCAGGGCCCTGATAATCCTCCTTGTCACCAAGGAGGAACACAGAGGTCTCACCAAGCCACACTATGAGTTTGGTGAGCCTGGGTGCAAGGACACTGTCTGGTACAAAGGCACCAAGACAGCTGACAACTCCATTCCCTCTCCATTTCACAGATTTCACAGAACTGTAGGGGTTGGAAGGGACCTCGAAAGATCATCAGGTCCAACCCCCCTGCAAAGCAGGATCCTCAGAGCAGGCTGCCCAGGTAGGCGTCCAGACGGGCCTTGAATATCTCCAGAGAAGGAGACTTCACAACCTCTCTAGGCAACCTGTTCCAGTGCTCCATCACACTCACTGTGAAGAAGTTCTTTCGCATGTCAGTGCGGAACTTCCTGTGTACTATTTTGCGGCCGTTTCCCCTTGTCCTATCCCCACAAGCCGCTGAGGTTAGCTACATCCTTCTGTCTCCCACCCCTCAGATATTTATAGACATTGATAAGATCCCCCCTCAATCTCCTCCAGGCTGAACAGACCCAGGTCTCTCAGCCTGTCCTCATAGGAAAGATGCTCCAGGCCCTGTATCATCTCTGTGGCCCTCCACTGGACTCTTTCCAGGAGATCCCTGTCTTTTTTGTACTGGGGAGCCCAGAACTGGACACAGTACTCCAGGTGAGGCCTGACCAGGGCAGAGTAGAGGGGGAGGATCACCTCCCTTGACCTGCTGGCCATGCTCCTTTTAATACACGTCAGAATCCCATTAGCCCTCTTGGCCACCAGGGCACACTGCTGGCTCATGGTCAACCTGTCACCTACCAGGACCCCCAGGTCCTCCTTCTCCGCAGAGCTCCTCTCCAGCAGGTCATCCAAATTTCATCCACACAGACTCCAGGACAGTCTCTAGCTTTAGAAATTTCCCAAGGATTTTGTGGCATTGCAGAAAATTAAGGCAGTGAGGTCTCTGCCACAGCTTGACATTCACAGCTCTCTATGCCAGAACACACCAGGTGGTCAGCCATGCTATCACCAGTGTCCTGTCCTCTGCTTCCACTGGTGACAGCCATTGAAACATTTATTGGTGACATGTTCCCTTCCCCCCAATAAATAAATAAATAAAAACATCTCAAAGGGCATAAAAGCAACTAAATAAGATGCTGGTTGCTTTCAACAGACAATGTGATGTGTAAATTATCAGTTCAGAAATCTACACAACAAAGCATGTCCATCTCCAAGTGACTGGCTTTTTGTCTGTCACCCCTTCAGACCTGACACTGGCAAAACAGAACAAAAGAGTAAGAAAAAGATAGCTTTTTCTTGTATATGAGAGTGTCACCAGCCCTCAAAGGACAGAGGGAGTGTGGGATTTTAAACAACAAATGCAACACACTAAAATGGAAGTTCTTTCAGAAGAACATCTCAGCTGCAGCCAAGTAATTCCAGTATCATCACAGATCTTTGGAAGCCATGAATCTGTTGCAGACACGAAGACAGAGATCTGGATTATTATTGTAAACTTATGTGGGAAATATATATATATATATTAAAGTGCTGCTTCACTTTTTGAGTGTTTATTTTCATGTCCTGACAATGGTTTGCTTATTTAGTGTATCTAAAAGAGAACACTTTCAGAACAAGTTACTTCCTACCACAATCCAGCACCTCCATGTTTGTCTTTCTTCAATTTATTTTAATACATCTTTCTTAGGAATATAATTTTGCAGGGAGCAGGAGGGAGGATTATATCTTCTACTGTGTTTGGAATTTACTATATCCTATGTCAAGTTAATTTCTGTTACTAACAGGGTCAATCTGGGAAATGACTGTGCTACCCTCAGTGCATTCTCCATTGCTTGCCTTCTTTGTCGTAAGTCCTATTTGTGTTCACCGAAGACCCTTTGATTTGTCAAATGTCAATGTGTGTGCTACCACTCAGAATCTGCACATATTTGTCTGTGTGCTGTGTCAAGCAAATGAGCAGTCAAATCAACTTCAACAAACTATTCACATGCTTCAGTTTAAATAAGTGCCTATTGCACGTACAGGTCCGGGTTTTTTAAGCAAAAATTAAAACAGAACAACAACAACAACAACAACAAAATCAAACTAACTTTACAGCCTTGGTTTGAATAAAATTAGTTGTCCAAACAAACATTGGAGCAGTTCTTGAAGAGCTGCTGCCTGTGGGAAGCCCATGCAGCAAGATGGCATCCCAGGGGAAGGACTCCATGTTGGAGCAGGGGCAGAGTGACTGTGAAGAAGCAGCAGATGATGTGTAATGGACTGACTGCAACCCCCATTTTCTTCCACTGCTCAGGGGGAGAAGATAGAAGAATGTGGATGGGAAGAAGGTTAGAATTTGCTTTTCGTTCTCATTGCTCTAGTCTGTTAGCAATAGGCAATAAATTGCATTAAGCTTCCTGTCCTGTGTCCGTTCTGCCAGTGGCAGCAATTGGTGAGGGATCTCCCTGCCCTTATCTCAACCATGAGCTTCTTCATCATATTTTCTCCCTGTCTTTCTGAGGGAGGGTAGTGGAAGAGTGGTGTGATGGTGCTGAGCCGTCTACTGGTTTTAAACCACAACTGTATAAATTCTAGGCCTTTTACAAAGTCAACATCATTCTTGCCTTTCAGAGATGCTACAGCAAAACTCTTCCAGTCTCACAAGGCCTAAAACGTTGACAGTCTTGTTTTGCACTGCTTTCATGCAAGCACAGGTTACGCCCAAAGGGAGAAGCTTGTCTGCCTCTGTTCCTGTCCCTGCAGTTACGCATCCCCCTCCTTCGCCTGTGCGGGTTTTGGCTCTCGGCCACAGCACGAGTCCGATGGGGACACCGCCCGCCCTGACAAAACCGAAGAATTCCTTCCCTCAGCCCAGCCCAAGCAACAGCATGAGCCCTGCCAGGGGCAGAGGGAGGTCACGGATTCCCCTCACAGCCAGCCACCGCTCTGGCGACGCCGCCTGAAGCCAGGGCTCCAGCTCCGCGTCCCGCGGGGCCGCTCCCGCACCTCACACCGGGCGCGGGGCTACCCCGTCCCCACAGCACCCACAGGCCCCGCCAAACCGCGAGCGCGCACGCGCGGCGGACGCGCCTCGCGCATATGCGGGAGCTCCGTCAGCGGCGGACGCGCGTGCGCAGGGGCCGGTGGGGCGCTGGCAGCCGAGCCAAGCCAAGCCAAGCCAAGCCGAGCCGAGCCGCGCCGCGCCGCGCCGCCTCCGCCCGGCTATGTCGTACGGCCCGCTGGACCCCTACCTGCCCAGGGCTCAGCCCCCGCCGCGGGACTTTGGCGGCATCATCCAGACATGCAGCGCCAACGTGCAGCGCATCGCGCAGTACAGTGAGTGCGGCTGGGACCCGCGGAAGGGGAGCTGAGCGGAGCGGAGCGGAGCCCGGCGGCCGCCGCGCCTCACCGGGAGCTCCCCGCGGGAGGAGCCCCGGCAGGGCGGCCGGGGGCCGGGGGCCGGCCGGTCCGGCGCCTCCGCACCCGCCTCCCTGGCGTTTAGTGAGAGCTCGCGCTTGTCAGCTGCCGCCAGCCCGGGCAACGTGCGCGGTCGTGGCGTATTTATCCACTCGCGTGAGCCCCCCGCAGAGCCGAGCCCTCCCTGTGTCGCCCTTGGGCTGCTGATCCGTGTTTGGGTGCCTTCGTGTGGGACAGCGCTACTGCTGTGTGGAAGCGGGAAGCCAAAGGTCGTCACCCCTCCTCGTTCTGGGCATCCTGGAGGAGCTGCTGCCGCAGGAGTGCCTGAAGGCTCATATTTACTTGCAGCTTCCTCTGAAATTGCTGAGCAGAATTATGCGAAGAAACATTCTGCCGCTGGACAGAATGTCGTTAATGAAATGGCATTGCAGTTTCTTAGCCATAGGTTTGTCATTAGAGAATGCTATCAGTGTCGTAAGGTAGTCACTGAAATTCTGTTACTGATCACTGAAATACTGCTTACTAAATCACTTACTAAGTCATTTCCAAAAGAGTTATTGATACAACCCCTTCCTAAACATGCTGCCTTTTCAAAATATAGAATTAGCTGTCTAAATGTATGTACACAGAGGCAAGGTCAGTTGAAAATGTTTTTTCTACTGTAAGGTGGTGATATCTTCAGTTTGATTATACAAAGCTCTGAATATTGCTGAGGCCACTTTGCTTCTGCTCAGTCATTTTTGTTTCCTCTTGGTATAGCCATGGCTGCTTGTAAAATTGCTCCCTAGTTTGCCGGATAACATGGCTTTTGTTTGTTGGTTGTTTTTTTTTTTTTCCCTTCCATGGGACTTCTCTATGATCTTCTCGTTCTTCTAGTTAGTTCAGCTTCTCTTTCTTACTGTACAATATTCCACTGTCTCATGACCAGCAGCCTTCCTATCTCAGTGTGCTGCCTATCTCAAATGAAACAAACAGCCTTACAGTTTTTAGCAAGGTGGTTGGGAGCACACAGAACATCTGACTTGCTATTATGGTAACTATCTGTATTCTGCATTTATAAAGGGCTTCCATTCAAACCTGAGAAGAGTAACTAAAGCCTTAAGCTTTCTCTCATTCCTCATTTTATCCATTGTAGGGAGAAACAGCAACCAAACAGTGGACACAGCTGAACTTTATTCAGTCCTTTTGGGAAACTCAGTAGAATTAGCACCTCACAAAAAATGTACAGAGAACTGTTGGAGGGAGCTGGTAAAACTATTCCTTGCAAGGCTGCATGTTACCTAAACATCCAGAGAAGAGATTAAAATGCTGTAAATAATCTGAAAGGCATAATAGTCTGTATGTGGAAGACTTTACAGCCTGAAAAAGGATTTTTAAATTGAAAACTGTTGGTTGAGGAGGCTATCTATACTGATACCTATACCCACTGTCTCAAGAATAAAGGTGAAGAGCTCCAGCCTCATTCTTTGGCCTCTTAGGGACTTTGCTGTCATTTCATGTAGATTCTGCGCGTTGCTGTTGGCTGAAATAAGCTAAGCACAACAGACTGATCAACCTGGTAAAGACGAGAAAAAAAAGCACACTGCCTGGCATGGAAATGAGATTCATACAGGAATGTTCCCCAAAGGAGGGAAAAAATAAATAGCAAAGGTATTTAGACATTATAGCACATATGCCACCTGCCTGGTCCTTGATATCCATACGCAGAACAGTCAGTGTGTTATTTGTCAGTTTAACTTGACTGACAATTCTTGTGACCCACCTGTGGCCAATAGATCTGTTAAATTATTGTGGCCTTGCTAGAAGCTGCATTCATCCCAGTGTGTTCTTAAAACAGCTCTTCATCGTATGAGATAACAGATGCCAAGAAACTTGTTATGCTTGTAGTATGCAGAAGTCAAAATCCTTGCCTAATTACTGATTAAATCATATTGTAGCCCCATCTGAACTGCCATTATTATAAGCTGCTGGACATCCCTTTGAAAGAATTGGATGTTGTAGGAATCTGGTATTTCTTTAGCAACTCCTGTTAACTGTAGTGGCTTGCTCCAGGCCAAAAGCAGAAATTTCAATGGTAGGATCTCACTGATTTGAAAGTAAGTTTTGTTAAACTCATTGGATATTTCTACACCATTAAGCTGCCTGTAGAACTATATTGAGTTGATTAGTCTTGATCCTGCCTGTCTCACTGCTGGAAGGGATATGATATGTTGTCAGGATCAACCTGAGCCAACCAAGCACTGTACTGCTGTCGTAAGTGGTGCTCCTAACATCTTTATTTTAATAATGCTAAAAAATGTGTGGCTACAGCAAATGAGCTTGCTCATCTGTTCAAATATAATCTGAGGTAGTGAAGAAGTGGTAGTTGCTTTTCAGAAAGGTTAACAGCTTAATTCTATTCATATTGTGGTTGCATGATACCTAGTGCCTGCACAAGGGAAACAGTAGAAAGAGAGAAGATAGGGTAAGAGGGCTAGAACATCTCTTTGGCTACAACCTGATTTCAAATTGATGTAAGGTAACTGTGACGTACACCAGTGCTATCTGTTGTACTTGAAAGACTGTGCCAGTGTTGCAGCATATTTTCACTATAGTTAGTAGCATAATTCATATATATGTGTGTGTGTGTATATATAACTGATGACAACCTATGCAATCAGTTCAGATCTCTGTTTTTAAAACAGAGCACTGATATATAAAGCAATTTTAGAATATGTGAAAGTGGCAACACATAGAATTGTAGAATGGCTCAGGCTGAAAGGGACTTTAGAGATCATCTATCTCCAACCCCCTGCCCTAGGCAGGTATGCCACGCACTAGATAGGTTGGCCAAGGCCCCATCCAGCCTTGCCTCGAACACCTCCAGGGTTGGGGCACCCACAACGTCTTTTGACAACCTGTTCCAGTGCCTTGCCACCCTCTGAGTGAAGAATTTCCTCTTAATGTCTAATCTAAATTTGTCCTCTTTTAGTTTAAGACCATTCCCCCTTGTTCTATCATTATCTACACAAGAGTCCATCCTTTTTATAAGACCCCTTAAAGTATTGAAAGATCTCAATGAGGTCTCCCTGGAGCCTTCTCTTCTCCAGGTTAAACATGCCCAGCTCTCTCAGCCTTTTTTTGTAGGGCAGGTATGGCCTAAAATGCTAAAATTATAAGGTTGTTAGAAACAAACATCTTTGCTAGTTCCAAAAAGACTGAAGAAAGAGGAGCATGGCATGCTTTTAGCTACAGATATTTGCCTTCAGGATATGTAGGCCTCTCTATCATGTTCTTAGATGAAAATTAGTCTAGTAATCTAGAACGTGTCTAAATAGGGATGTTTAAAATGCATTCTTTGCTTTAAATGCAAAGCATAAGTGTTGTCTTACCATTCTGAATTAAGTGAAATGTTGAGATAAATCCTTTAGGAGAAGCTAGAAGAATAACTTTATAAAGGAATAAAATACTCTAGAACTTGTCTTACTAACTTATCTTGTGACCTTTTTATCTCAGCTGTGCAGATAAAGAATTTGATGAGCCAGCTGGGAACCAAGCAGGATTCCAGCAAGCTCCAGGAAAACTTGTAAGTATTAACTAAGTTAACTTTTATGTAGGTTCTTTTAGTTGCCTCTGTATTCTTAGAGAAACAGACTAACTTGCTTTGGGAAGATGCTTTATTAGATAAATTTGGGGTAGTCCTACAAAACAAAATGACTAGATGTGTTAAGTAATTCACTGCATGTGTTTCCAGGACTCTGGAGAAGCTATCCTGAGATGCTGGATAGGATTGACTAGAAAATGGTATAGAGTATCTAAAAAGGATAGTAGAGTAGAGCTAATGCATGGCTAATATACTGAGGACTAGTTCTAATAGCTTCACTTGTGGTTTAAAAGGAAGGAATGCCATGCTAGGTACTTAGTCCTCACGTAAGAGCAGTAAAAAGCAGCAAGGAAGACCCACACTTGTTGAAAAAGTATCTTTTACTACAGAAGGAGTTGGGTACTGGAAAGATTAGCAATCCTCTACGGCAGCCAAAGTGCCACATAAAACTTCACAAGAAGAATTTCCCAGTGAGAAACAATATAGAAAATGTATTAACAGGTATAGTTTAAATATCTTCTAGAGAGACTGTACAGGGAATCTGTATGTCTGCATCTTTTACAAAATTGCAAAGCATAAATAGCAAGTTATGAGAAGAATAATTTTTGGAGTAAGGAAATTTGAAAGTGAGTTCTTCCATTATCTCTCATGTGACTGCACCTTGAAACTCTGAATATCCAACATCCCAATTATTTTCTAATAGTGGATTTTTGGATAAACGCATGACTCATGGAAAAGAATATCTTTTTTAAACTACTCAATTGTATTAGCTAGCAGGGATCAAAGGGCTACTTTGGATCTCTTTAATGTAGGCGGGAGCCATGCTGATGGTAAAAGCTAAAAGTAAGTCTCTGTTCCATTACTGGAAAAAAAGATCCTTAAAGATTGTGATCCCAGAATGCTTTCTTGGTTGATATTGTGAAAACTGAAATGCTCAGAGACCGTTTTTTTGGAAGAAACTTGTATAACTACTTCTGAACTCTTATTTTAGACAACAGCTACAGCATTCTGCAAACTGCCTTGCCAAAGAGACCAATGAATATCTAAAGGAGCTGGGGTCTCTGCCACTTCCTCTGTCTGCTTCTGAACAGGTATGCACACAGAATTTACCTGGAGGTTGGCTTTTTTTGGTCACTTTTTCATTAAGCTAGCTTAGAACACAAGTTCACAGAGCTTGAATTGGCACAACTGAAAAGACAGCAGCCTTTTGCAATAAAGACAGTTCTTGAAGTGGGAAGATAAATTAAGCTGGTTATGTCCTGACTCTATGACACTGGGGGGGGGAGTTGATTATGATTGCAGAACAGTCCTTCATGGTCTTCCTGAAAGGGAAAGGACAATCCTCTGCTGTTGGAGTTTTCTCAACTCTGCTTTAAATCAATACCACAGCACTCATTTGTATGCTTTTGTGATACTCCTGTGGGATGATCTGTGGTCAGCAGCTGTTTTCTTAGTAGATCTAATTCTGTATTTAAAGGTTTAAATGCTAGTTGTAAGCATGGCCATGTTTTCCATGTGTGTTCAGCAAGTATTTTTCAGTTAATTTCCTTTTGGTGAGCAAACTCCAGACATGTGCATGTTGCTGAATGTGGCAGCAACTTTTGAAGGTAAATGAAGCCTGATGGAGCAGTTCAGTCAAAATCTGTAGGAGCTTCTATCATGTTGAGGATCTCCCCTGGTGGAGGGGCTATTGCTTCCAGACAGCTCAGATGAAAACTGCAGAGTGCTCCAAGGCTGCTGTAGCAGCTTATGCAGGGGAGAACTCATTGAAAACACTTTTTTCTTTGACATGGCTGTTGAATTTATACAAGCTTGTTGAAGGATCGCAATACTAGAAAGCCTGAGAACAGCTGTTCTAGAATACTAGAACCCTGTGATAGCTGTTGGAAATCTCAGCAGTGGAAAACATAATTGGCCTTAATATTAACTGTCCTTAGGACAAGTTTTTTCCACAACTTCATTTTTCCTGTAACTGGGATGTCACAGCACTCAAAGGAGGTATTCTAGGGGAGCTAAATAAGTTGATACTGAAGAAAAGATAAACTGAAATTGTTATTTTATTCTATCAGAATGCATATACTGGTTAAAATAACAGCAGGTTTGTGTGGCATGCCTGAGAGAGACAGTTCACAAAGCTGGGATAGGGGGGAGTGTTCTTGCGAACAGACAGCCCCACACATCCAGAGTTGTTCTGCTGTGCTCAGGCCTCCTTTGTGAAAAAGTTAAGGGGATTGCCTTATCAGGAAAAGAGAGTATTAAGTACTGACAAGTTGGCTAAGTAAAGGAATAGAGGGTTAAAGCTTTGTAGGTATCCAAAAGGTACATAATTAAATGAGGTAGATTACTGGAATGTGTTTTGAATAAATTTAATGGTATAGAACTCCTCTCTAGTTCAGTCTTAATTCTCCGATTTCAGTCTAGTTTTGTGTTGCACAAAACTCTTCTGCACCAGACAAGGAATAGAGCTTTTGGTATAGCAAATGAAAATATGATGGGCTTTTTGTTCTTTCCAGTTCCAGACCCAGAGTGGTGGAATCAAAACATCACTTGAATGTCAGCTTTTTTTTTTTTTTTTTTTGGATTATGATGTTTTGGAGTGTCTAGTTACAATAAGTGAATGGGAATATCTGAACACTTGTTTTTGTTTCAATTCTTAGCGTCAACAGAGGCTTCAGAAAGAACGTTTAATGAATGATTTCTCCGCAGCCTTAAATAACTTCCAGGCAATACAGAGGCGAGTGTCAGAGAAGGAAAAAGAGACTGTTGCAAGGGCAAGAGCTGGATCCCGTATTTCTGTAAGTATGTCACTACAAAATTCCTACAAATGAAGTGAATTACAAGTGTTCAGAGATTTCTACTTGCCAATCAACTTCATATCTGCCTACTGACACAACTGAGGGCAGATGAGGCCTTAGTACATTATTTTGTCATTCTAGATGTCGTAAATACTAGGCATTCATTTTAATATGCTGCTTCTCAATGTTAGTAGAGGAGGGAAGAAATCCTTGTAGTTGCAAATGTTGTGGAGGATGAGATGGGAAATCAAAGTACAGCTAACAGCCTAGTTTTGCAGGCTGGTCTTTGACATCAGCCCTAGGCTATAAAGATTAAGAGGTCAATTGGAAGCTTACCATAACTTAATTTACATTTTAACCTCACACTTTATTTCATTATAGCTTCTGTCCTGCTAGCATCTCCAATGTATATTTAAGTAATCTCTCTATTATGTTTTTACAACCTCCTGTAGCTCTTAAGAACTCATAATAAAAAGATGAGTGAAAGTGTTTTTCTCCCCTTGTCCCAAGTCTTTGTGTTAAGTATGCATTCTTAACTTGTACAAGGGAATATATTCATCACTTAGTTTGTGCTCTTAAAAAATAAGTGACAGACAGTGACACCTGATCTGAGTAAACAGACTCGCTCTTCATCTCTCAGTTGTGTCTGATATTTGCTGAGAAAATCTGAATTTAAAAATTAAATCTGAAGATGAATCTAAGTCTAGTTTTAATTACCTTAAGTTAAATCTGAAAGTTGAAGTGACAGTAGCATACTCAAAGAACTGTCTGGACAGTACATGCCTTTGTCTTTTAGATACGTCAGTTGATTTTGCTGCTGCTTCTGGTAGTCTACAAACCTAATAACTCATTTATCTCTTCCAGGCTGATGAGCGGTTCAGAGAAGAACAGCTAGTTTCATTTGATAGGTAACACTTCTTGCATTCTTGGTTTGTACTGTTACCTATGTATAACTAAAATTATTGTGGTAAGTTATAGTAACTTGGGCAAAGCTCTGTTAGCTAAATGAAAAGCTGAAAGATGTAAAATGCAATTATTACAGTACTTGTAACATACAGCATAGAAAAAAACACTAAGTGCATAAGACAGTACTTTACCCTCCTTAAATGTAGGTTATTGATTACTGCCCCAACGGAAGTAGTACAGTCTCTAGAATGTAGCAGTTGGAGCTTCTGGTTTCTGGACTGTGAGCATGAGATTACCAGACATGTTTTCCATCACCATGACTCTTTCTCTATACAATTCTATAGGTTTGGGTATTATCTAGCAGCTGAGTTAGAGCTATTACAGACTAGTGTACGAGGCTGCCTTAAATTCACAAGCCCTGGGCATAATAACAAATAGATGTTGCGATGCACAACTCAACATTACAATAGTGTCAGACACTTGTATAGGTTCTGCAATAACTGTGTGCTTGCATAGCAAGTAAGTTTGCAGCATGTTTTATCAACTCTATAGTGCGAGTAAAGTGAACTTCAGACAGTCTGAAAGTTTGTGATTACTGTGTCAGTTTCCGCTATATGTATTTTAGAAATGCAGGGTGAAATATGTTGGCCCTATCTGTATAAACCTCCTAGTGTTCTAACTTGAGACCTAGCTTACATGTCTCATCTACCCACCCTCCCTCTGCAAACTGTGCTGCATCTGATCAGCTGTTTGGTATGCATCCCCTTTGTTAGCCCTGTGTTTCCATGTACTGAGTCAGAACTGAAGACCCCACGTTGTTCAGTTATACATATGCTGTGATGAGTTTGAAGGCCTTGCTCACTAAAGGAAGGGGAACCACCTAAGTACGTGTTCATGCAGAGGCCTTTGGCTCATTGAGACATAGTGGCATGTATCAGCTATTCTACTTTTAAAATTGTCCTTGTGTGCTACGTCAGAAACTTCTGCCTTAAATACCTGAAAACCCTACGGTCATCTCAGAGCTGAATTCCAATGTCTCAGCTGTCTCTGATGTAGTCATATAGCTTAATTTGGTTTCTTTTTTTTATCTTATGATTTAGAGGTGTATACCTAACAGGCATGTTGTGACATTAGTGTTTTCAGGTACACTTCTTTCTGCAAAGAGGGAGATGCTACACTTGAACTTCTTACGCAGAACACACAGATGACCTTGTATTATGTGTACTGCTGCCACTGCAAACAGTTTGTGTAATGTACACAGCAGTTACAAAGTGCTGAAATCAAGATGGGGGTAGATGAGGTGCAGAGGTATTTCTTTCTTAACATCTCTTGGTGTGTGATTTAACTTGCAGTTCTTAACTAAACTAATTAATTAAAATATACTCTTTATTCATATCTCCAAATCCCCTTTTTGGAGTGGATGGTGAGAGGAAAGAAAGGTACAGATACTAAAAACAAACAAACAACAAAAAAAACATAAGGTTTCTTCTATAACACTATAGGAAATGGTCACATCCTAGCATAGAATATCATATGCATGTACTGCTTTCCAGTTTCTTCAAGTTTCCTGGCCTGTCCCTACTATGCAATTGTTCCTGTTTGTAGTTGTCATAAATCTACCTCTGTATCCGGTTGCAAGACCAGGAACACAAGAGATTGTTTTGTAGGAGTCTTTTCAACTTTAATTCACTGTTACTTTGGTATAAATGTAGTATGGAAATAAGCCTATGCTGGAACAAAGTGTCTTACTTTCTTTCCATCTCTTCCCAGTGGTGAAGATTGGAATCAAATGCAATCTCAGGAAGAAGATGTGGCAATAACTGAACAGGACCTTGAACTTATTAAAGAAAGAGAAACAGCAATCAGGCAATTAGAGGTGAACAGTAGATTTTGAATGGTTAACAGTATTTGGAGATGAACCAAAGAAGTTGTGTAGTGCTAACTAGTGGGATGGGCTGAAGAGACCTGAAGGTGGAAGAATAGAGTTCCTTGTAGGGAGGATTGATACCAAGATGAATCTCCCTGCTCCTGTTGAAGGAGACTAGGTATATTTTCCTTCAGTGAAAGGAGAGATCCTGTTGATCCTTCAGAGATGGTAGGAGCAACTCATGTCACAATGTCCATCTCAATTCCCTACTGTGCTAATTGCTAGTGGCATGAAACAAAGAGTGAGTAGTGGGAACATTGCAGGCTTCAGTGTTAATCCTGAGTTCCATCAACAGTAGCATCAAGTCCCTTCTGTCAGTGAATGATGGTATCTATTCTGTTATTTCAAGCAATGTTCAGAAGAGGTACTAAGAATGAGGCTTAGAAAAAATGTAACTAGTGTTGTAACTTGTCAAATTTGTCTTCAGGCAGATATTTTGGATGTCAATCAGATATTTAAGGATTTAGCCATGATGATTCATGACCAAGGAGATATGATTGGTAAGTGTTTGGATAATAGGAAGTTTCTCTTTAGTTTAATTGCATAGTCTGCCTTCATAGTTCAATTTTTCTGATATTTTTTGTAAAAAGTATCATCATATTTCTGATATTTTTTCTAAACAGTGAAGCTTTGAATTCTTTTGCAACATGTTCTCTTATTTTTCCATAGATAGCATAGAGGCAAATGTGGAAAGTGCAGAAGTTCATGTAGAAAGAGCCAGCGAGCAGTTACAGAGAGCTGCCTATTATCAGGTAAATTCTGCGTGCTTGCATTATTATCAATGTACAGGTGAGCAATAATGGTACAGGCTTAGCAGGACATATATTAAGGATTGTAGCACACTAAACAAGCTTGTGCAAGCTGGCACTCCCACAAAATAGTTCTGAAAGGAATAAATAAAGCACTTAAGTCAAGAAAATAGAATTGAGTTTAGCATTCTAATTCAGATGAAGGAACAGACAGACTACGCATTCTTTATATATGCTTAGCAGGTTAAATATTCAGCTCTTTGCCATTCTCAGGAGAGGGCAGAACAGTTCTGCTAACAACAAATTCTCATGTTGTACCCATCTTGTAAACATCATCCAAGCCAAAATTACATGTAAAGATGCAAAAACAAATCAAATCTTTGTCCAGATTAAGGAAACTTCTGACAACCAGGGTTTATAGCACCTTTTTAACTGCTCAGTTTCTATCCTGTAGTCTGACCTTCCTGTCCCATTCACTCTTTTGCAGTGGTTCTCACTGCTGCTTAAATCTCGTTTACAATGCTCATAGTTTTCTGTAGTATCTGTTCATTGTTGTTCGTGAAAATGCCTGCCCAGTGACAGGATGAGAGGCAGTGGGCACAAACTGGAACACAAGAGGTTCCATCTGAACACCAGGAAGCACTTCTTAACTGTATGGGTGACTGAGTGCTAGCAAGAGGGCTGCCCAGGTTGGCTGTGGAATCTCGCTCCTTGGAGATGTTCAGAAGCTGTCTGGACTTGGTCCTGGGCACCCTGCTGTAGGTTTCCTGCTTGAGCAGGGGTTTGGACCAGGTGGACCAAGAGGTCCCTGCCAATCTCAACCATTCTGTGATTGTTGTACCTTATGTGGGGACTTAGGTTCTGTGAAGAAACAAGGGTTCTGCCGGAGTCAGTCCTATAAACACTTCAATGCTGGGACTTCAGACTCCCATACAAGGTAGAAAACTGGACACTCTCAAGCTATTGAGTGGGAAGATGCTGGAAAGCAATAGAATTCCAGTGCTGTTTAAGCTGCAAGGAGGGGAAAGTAGCTTTTGCCACCTGGCAACATGTAGTATTCCCTGTCTCCATGGCTTTCTTATTTAGATTTCAAAACTTTTATTAAATCCAAGTCTGGAAGCTATTAGACTATTGGATGTGTATTGGATGAGCTATTGGATGTGTTTTTCTGGACAGAAAAGGAAGTATAACTAGTCTCAAATCCTTAAAGTTACAAATATTTGGTGTATGTAGACAGACTGTAGCCTCCCTATGATGAAAAGATGATCAAAGCTGTAAAGTCCAGGTACAGTAACTATATATTAAATCATTTAAACTGTAGAAATGCAATGATACCTCTGCACCACCTCCAAGTTGCTATGTGGAGATTGCATCAGAGGACTAGCATTTTTATTTGTTTTACCTAGAAAATCCGAATAGCTAGATATGTTTAGCTTTCCTTTGAAGCCATGGGGGCATCCCTTAGGATGAAAAATATATGGTAGGCATTAAATTCCCTTTCTGTAGCTAACTTGAAGTAAAGCTTGTGTTTTCCATAAAAGTAGCAAATCTTACTGCGTTTTGACTTAATTGCCTGTCTTGGACCACTGTGCTCCTAAATGAGCTACGTTTAGCTGCAGGAACATGCAAGCGTACAGACTGCTCTGGTTACTTCTGAATAAGTATGGATATTGAGTACTCTAGTTTACTGAAGCTAGTTACATTAACTGATAAAACTGCTTTTTTGTCGTCATCTGTTCTTGGTGTAAGTGGCTTTTTTTTTCTTCTTTCATTAGAAGAAATCCCGTAAGAAGATCTGTATCCTGATTGTTGGTCTTGCTGTGGCTTCTATAATCATAGGCTTGATTATCTGGTGGACAAAAAAGTGAAATCTTCACATGGAACCTTGTCTCATTGCTGAGAATTTTTCTCCCCCCCCAGCACGAACAGGTTGACTAGTCTCAGAAATGAATTGACCACCCCGAGAGAGCACAAGCTGGTACTACTTGTAGTAATAGCAACTAATATTAGCAACTAATGTGCAGATAACTAGTATTTGGAATTAGTGAACCATGGAGACAGTATCTATCAGTTTATATACAAATTATATTGTTTTATGTAACTAACATCTTGTGGTTTTGCTTTCTGTAATGTATTATTCCCTGTCCCAACTGTACGCTGAAGTGTGATCAATAATTGGAGATGTCTTGTTTTTTGCCAAGTGGCACAATCTTAACTTTTTATATGTATACGTAACTTGTTGGACTGGAATAAGAATGACATTCAAAGAGGGCACATCAATGATTTGCACTACCTTAATTCAGCAGTTTTGAAAGTCTCCAGCATCTGCCCCATGGTTTTTATTAGTCTCCAAGTGGCGGTGGTTCTAAATTCAATTGAAGAGATCTGCCATTGCAGATATGAAAGGCAAGGAGAAGTATGGATGGATGATAGTTGGAACCACTGTGTACTTAGAAACTGGTCAATTTGGCCTTGAGGCTCGTTGTTTTTAATTTTTGTGCCGGTCTTTAGGTTTTGGTTTTTTTTTTCCAGAACACAGAATTTGAGGACAGGGATGTCCTTTAACTTAGTCTGTCAATGCAGCTTCTTTAGAGAAACTAGCTGACTTGTTATTAGACAAATCTCTTCCAATGCTGACTCAAAGCACTAAAATACGGAGTTTAGCTGCTTGCTCCTAATTGTTTTTTTTTTCAGGGAGAAAACTGCAAAGATAAGGAAGTGGGCACTTAAGTTTACAAGCCAGCAAGATAGATAAGTTATAGGTGAAATCTTGCATCTTGAAGATTATTGTAGTGTATTAGTAAATATTGTATGGCTTGTGAATATCTGGTATTTTCCATTCTTTATGAAATAAAGTGCAAAAATTGGTTGGGTGAAGTGCTAGGTTTTTGAGACTGTGGATGAGCGTGCAAATGAAAAAGATTGCTGGTTCCAACTGTCTTGCTAGTAGAGCTGGACAGAATGTAGCAAGCACTCCTCACTGTGTAGCTCTGAACTGACATGCACTGAGGGAACAGCAATCTGTCCAAAGCCCAACGCAGTGTGGTACATGCATCATACTGACCCATTTTGTATTTAATCCTTATTCCGTGTCTCCTGTATAATAAAGTAAATGTGAAAGCTGGGAAGGGAGGATGTTCTCCCAATTGCACAGTGGTTTGCACTATTGCGCCATCATTCCATCTAATAACCGTTAATAAACACTTTTAAAAGCCTTTGACACAGCTTCTTTCTCTTGCGATTTAGACATCTACCCTGCTTTATATAAGCAACAGCAGTGTTTCTTCTGACGTTAATTGTGTGATCCCTGGTACTTCAGAATGAAACAGCTGCCACCACTGATTTTTTCACATGGACATAAAACATACTAGATGATATAAAATTGAATCTGATGCAGGTAAACCTTGACTATTTGCAGAGCAGTAGACCTTGAAGTCCTTGCTGAAGCTGTACTGTAAAATCTTATTTGAGAGCAAGGAAACTAACTATATGTTGTTCTGCTCCTTATTTAAAATAGATCTTGCTGCTTCATGCATTGCCTGCCATGGGGGAAGATTCCTTTGGATCTTACACTTCTGTAAGAAATAAAAGAGCTTACCCCTCCACCCACTTTAAAGCGAGCCTGGGTGCCTTATTTCCAGCCACTTTCAGGCAGTGGGACCTGTGAACACCAGTCCAGCTTGCTGGACTTGCGGTTGCTGCAGTTGCTTGACTCCTTTGTCCTCCTTGCTTTGTGGAACTTAGCTGTGTAGCTGATGCAGGAACTATTTTGAACATTAATCTTGAGTGATGCTCATAAGCGGGAGAAGTTGCAATGAGAAGGGCATCTCTGCAGCAGGAGCAAAGTGATGCTATGTGTGGCCGGCTCATGGGTGGCTTGTGCTGTGTGGAGGGCTGAGGAAGGGGTGAGCTTATTTGTGGTAGCAGCTGCTGTTCCTGGAGAGCTCTGGGTGCTCGACCCTTTTAGGAGCAGCTCTTCTGGGAGTTTTGGCTCCTTGCTGCTTCAGAGCAGCCTGCTTTTCATCCCTCCAAGTCCCGTTATTTGGAATGGTAACAAAGTGCGCGGCGACTACGAGCTGCCATCTGCTTTGTGCTCTGTCTGCCGTTAGCTAAAAAGTGAGAAGCTGTTGCATGTGTTAAAGTGAGGCTTTGGAGCCCCGTTTCGGAGCCGTTTAATCCAGGCTGTCCCTCAGCTGCTGGCCCCCAGCCGTCTACCTCCGCTCCCACACGGGGCGGCGGGGCCCGGGACCCGGCTCCGCTCGGGGCCCCGCCCCCGGGGGCTGCGGCGGCGCCGCGCGGGGCAGGCTGGGATCGCTCCCCGCGCCGGTCCTCCCGCTTCCCAGCGTGCCTCCGCCTGCCTGAATGGGGCAGACGCAAAATGGCGGCGAACGCGAACTCGGCCGGCGGCGGCGGCCTCTCGCTCTTCGAGTGTCCCAGCTGGTGAGCGGGCCGGGGCCGCGCCTGGGCGCGGAGCCGCGGCGCAGAGCGGCTGCCGGGCAGGGCCGGGGGAGTGGCACCGCGGCCGGGGCTGGCGCGGGCGTGCGT
>CM021753.1:323467-359155 GCA_011075105.1 Heteronetta atricapilla | reverse complement strand
CGGGGGAGTGGCACCGCGGCCGGGGCTGGCGCGGGCGTGCGTGGGGAGCCCGGGGCGGGCCGGGCCGCGGGCCGGCGGCGGCGGCTGACGGGCGTGGGGTTGGGGCCGCCGGCCCGGGCCCGGGCTCCCTCGTTCCGCAGAGGCGGTTGCGGGCAGCGACGGCCGCGCCGCGCCTGTCAGCGGTCCCGGCAGGGTAGCTCTACGGGTGCGTCTGTCAGCGCCCCTCACCTGCGGCTCGGCCCTGGGGCGGTGCGCGGGGAGCGCTGTGGAGGTACTGTGCCTCCTCCCCAGGGTTCGAACGGTATTCCCGGTGTGTGTTATGTGAGCAGCACAAGACATCTCTCAGCATGAAACTAGCCTGGTTTTTTTGTTGTTGTGTTTTTTTGTTTTTTTCTTTTGCATTGTGTTAAAAGTCAGGGCAAAGCAATGAGCTGAAGGCGCAGCCTTAGGAACGTGAATTTTGCTGATTTTAGAATTGTAGGAAAGGCTCCGTTGGAAGGAACCTCTGGGAATCATCAGGTCCGGCCTTCTGTTGAAAACAGGGCCTTGGGTGAGGCTGTCTGGGGCCCTGTTTTGCTTAGCACTTCTGGATAGATGACTAATAATAGGTCTCTGCTGTGCCATCTCCTTCGGGTGCCACATCACTGATTGTTCAGGGGATGTGTGCAGTTTTAGTTTAAGTCACATATAAAATGACACAACATTAAAGCTTAAAAATCAAGGGCTTATATTTTTGTATGAGCTAGCCACATATACGTGTTCATGATTGCAGTCTTTAATTGCATAGTCATCCGGATTTTACTACAAATCTACGTTTTGGTGCTTGATGGTAGTGCTTAATGCATGGATACTTAGTGAATGTGTTCTCAAATTTCTACATGTTCTATAAGTGCCTGCTTCAATTAGTACAACCATTTAAATCTTAAATAAGAAGTATGCTGAATGTGTCAAGTATCTGTTTGAGAAAAGATGACTGTAAAATAGTGATAGAGTTAGATAAAAACAAAAAAAAAATCAGTATGTTCTGGATGTTCAACTTGAAATTTGAAACATCATAGTTTTGTGGGGTTTTTTCTTAGCATTTTATACAATAGTGTTCACAACTTGGATTATACTTGGTGATAAATCTGAACAATTTCTAATTTCTGCCTCTGAAAGCTATAGATTGAACAGCTGGAACAGTATAGCTTGCTAATGCCTGGTTTCAGTTACTTGCAAGCTATTGCAGAAGAATTCCTAAATAAATACCATCTGCAGGGCAGGACTGTATAGACTATAACTGGGAGGGCCTCTTCAGCTACATACTTTCTGACTTCCACTACAAACAGGACAGGGTCTTACAGACAGACAGCTTTCTTCATTGTGCTGGCACTGACCTTACTTGTTTTTGAAGCACAATCCATTGCACTGAATGTTAAAGCAATGAGATGGGAGTCAGGAATATGATCCAAGCTGGAGTTTTCACACCCAGAAGAAAGGAGGTCGTGTTCAGGTACTGAGGACTGTTTCTGACAATCCAAGCTTTTTGGTGATTAATTTTTTGCAATCTGTATGTTCTCTTATCATAATTTCCCAAAGTACTTCACAGGTAAACCAAAGCTCCTATGTGGATGTTCTCCTTGTGCATTCTAAGGGAGCTCTTTATTTTTCTTACACCTCTATTGTACGTGTGCAAATTGTAATATTTTAGGTACTGAGTTAGTACACACTATATGTTTACACAAGGATACTAAAAGGCATACCTGATACAGTTTGATCTTACTCAAATTGTCATGCAAAAGTGTGACAGTTAACATCAATGAAAGATGCCTTTTTGTGGAAAAAAACTTAGTTTGCTTAACACTTGTTTTGAAAAGGGTAAGTTGGTTCTAAAAATAATAATAATCTGGAGCAGGAAAGCAATACAGATAGCTACCAGTACGAGTGCGTTTGTTTTCTGCTAAAAGTACAGGCAACTCAAAATGTAAAATATTAGGCAGTTGTGGCTAGTGGTATTCTACTGTGTCATCCACTAGGAGGGAGGAGCTCTCCTAGCTTGTTCAATTTATTTACTTACGGTTTATTTTTCTTTTCTGGGAAAAGAGTAAAATATATTTATTGTTAAAGCTATACGTGACTTCCCCCGGCATCTACTGCATTACAGATTCTCACAATTTGAAAGTAGTTATTTCCATGGCAAACCAAAGAGCACACAGATATGACATTGAATAAGTGATGGGTCTTTCATAGCTAGGACTCTCTAGAGTGAAAATAGCTTGCAGTAGCAGGCTTGGAGCAGTGGTATCATTATTTGAAGCTCTGACTTCCAGAAAATCTCAGCGTATACATAGGCCGCATGAGCACTGAAAAATCTTTTGTCGAGGTAGCAGCATAGATCTTAGCAGAGAGAGATATAACCATCGAGTTACAGGGGATCTTTGTGGAGAGGAGCAGCTTCTTCTGCATTGAGTTCTTTTCAATCTAATTAACCCACACTAAAATCAAAATCATAGTCTTTACCTATCTATTTATTTTTCTGCCTCCAAGTGGAGTTGCCATGGGGACTGTGACACCCATCATATGAGAAATATATCTTAAACATAATTAGAAATAATTTTTTTCTTGTCTTTAAGTTGTTGGCCATGCTTTTGAGGTCTGCTCCCATTGGTATATCTGTTCTCCCCTAACATTTAGTATCCAGTTTCCAGAAAAGACTGAAAAGTTTTATATTGGCTTAAAGGTTGGACTTTGAATTACTTCTCATGCTCGTATGGGTTACTTTTTCATAGTTCATAACATATTTATTTTTTCTTACATTTTTTTTAAAGTATTACTTCCAACTAGTTGGGTTTTTTTCCAACAACAGAACTAGCTTAAGACAGATTAAAAATAATGAATGCTGTATTTCCTTACGTAAGTACTTGCTTATGCGTGTACTGTAATTCTTCCATATGCATTAATAAAGACATAGACTACACATTTTAAAATTGGAGTAAAGTTGTTATAAAGATGTTGATAATGCTTTTTGTGGATTAAATTTAGTCGTATCATGAGATTAGAAAATGTCCTTATAAAACAATTACATATCCTACCTTTTATTAACACACTAGCATACCTTCTGAGGTAGTTTTAATAAGTAACAATAGTTTATATCAGATATAAATGATCTGGGCCCGCTTTTGAGGTGACTATCATGAGTTAAATAGTTATTGTCCATCTCTCCTTTTGTCCTGGTTTAACCTGCATTTGGGATCAGGAATCTCTCCTTACTCTGGACAAACCAGTAGTTGGGGTGTCAGGCCTGTTCTGGAATGTACATACATTTAAAATAATACGTTTTAAAAGTAGCAGTGGCATCTCTTCAGTTCCCTGAGCTAAGAACAGGGTGTTCTTGGCAGTTATTTTACACAGATCTCTGCAGAGGGCATGATCTAGAGTTCTGGAAGTTCTACATTGTCCTTGAAGTTGGGCATGACGGTGTGCATGGTAGTCACCTAGGCCAACATTTTAGGAATTGGCTAAATTAGGCTTCTGAGTCCACATTTAGAAATCAAATAATTGACCTGATTTTTAAATTAACACAATAAGATGTCCTGTCTATGTCCTTAACAGCTAAAACTCAAAATTTCTCTTTAGGCTGGATAGGACTTGCTTCAGTGAGGCTGCTCAGTTTCAGCTGGATATAGGTATTGTAACCCTGCTAGTATGTCAACACTGAACCCTAGCATTATTGAAAAGTTACTGTCAGCTCGTTTGTTTGACTTCAGTTCCATTATTTGGCATTTCTTAGCTAGCATCACATCCCAAAGCATTAATGGCTTTGTCTGCTTTTTCTGAAATGTTTCATTTTTTGTTGCCCCTTCCAGGGTTAAGCTCAGCCTAGGCTCGTCTTCATCATCTTGGCTGTCCATACCTACTTCTTCCGTTACTGTGTGGTTCTACAATAGATGGTTTGCCATCAAGGGCAGAGATCATCTATACAAATCCCTCACAGACTCATCCTGGCATAACACAGAGACCAGTGCCTCTAGAGCGAGAGGTGAAGAAACTGAAGAAAAAACATTGTTTAGTTTCTAATACAGAAAAACTGGTGACAAGCGTAGTCAACATAAAAATATCAGAGTACTGACCCGTCCTTTTGGTGTAATTTGGTATAATTTGAACATGAGAACAATAAAAATAAGACAAAATACAGAAGTGTAGGGTAGACGGTAAAATCACAGAATATCTTGAGGTGGAAGGGGCCCAGCAAGATTATTGAGCCTCACTCCTGGTCCAACACAGGACCACCCAAAAATCAAACCCTATCTCTGAGCATCGTCCAAATGTTCCTTGAACTCACAGCAGGCTCAGTGACATGACCCCTGGGGAACCTGTGCCAGTGCTCAATCATTCTCTCGGTGAAGAGCCCTTTCCTGATATCCAGCCTGACCCTCCCCTGTCCCAGCCCCATACCATTCCCTCCAGTCCTGACGCTGTCCCCAGAGAGCAGAGCTCAGCGCCTGCCCCTCCACTCCCCTTGTGAGGGAGCTGCAGGCCGCCATGAGGCCTCCCCTCAGCCTGTTCTGCTCTGGGCTGAACAAACCAAGGGACCTCAGCCACTTCTCATATGTCTTGCCATCTAGACCCTTCACCATCTTCGTAGCGCTCCTTTGGATGCCCTCTAATGGTTTTATGTCCTTATATCATGGTGCCCAGAACTGCACACAGTACTGCACGCAGTGAGACCACACCAGCACAGAGCAGAGCAGGATGATCCCATCCTTTGGCTGGCTAGCAGTGCTGTGCCTGATGCACCCCAGGGTACGGTCGGCTCTTGGCTGCCAGGGCGTGCTGATGACTCTGACTCAAAATAACCGTCAACCAGAAACCTCAGATCCCTTTCTGTAGGGCTGCTCTCTCCAGCCTTTCATCCCCCAGTCTGTACATATAGCCAGGGTTGCCCCTTTCCAGGTGCAGAATCCAGCACTTGCTCTTGTTAAACTTCATACGGTGCTGTTTGCCTAGATCTCTAACTAACTACCTAAGTTAGAAACCTCTAAAAGCCAGAAACTTAATGTTCAGAAATAAATGTGTTGGTTTTGCTTTGCTGTGTGTTGCCGAGTACTATGTGCCTGTGTGCTCCCTTTGCCCAAGTGGAAATACAGCTGACTGGAGAATCTGCTTCCCGGGGTGAGGAGCGATAGAGCAAGAGGGATGGGGGAAGTCAGCTGTTTGTGTTTGAGAATTTGGTGGAGAAAGACTGTACAGTTGTAGGATAAGTGTCCTTTTGCCATCTAATGCTGTGGTCTCTTCCATGCTACCTGTGTTGGTAGGAAAGGTTGATTATAGGATGAGCATGGAAGAACACAAGCCATTGGCCAACATTTTTCTATATTGTTACTAATATGCATGAAGCCCCCTTTAGGCTTTTGGTCATTACCATTTCTAGAGGTGAGCATGGTAAAAGTTTCTGTTCCTCTACACAGCTAAAGGATCTACTGCTTTGAAGGTAACATGAGAAAACGGAGCCCTTGAGCAGGCCCTTATGTGGACAGGTACATTCTGTCCTCTTCTCTAGTTGTTGGGGTCTTCTTGTTGGGAAGTGCTCTGTTAATTTTGTAAATTAGCTATTTTTTGGCTGGAGAAGTAAAGCTTGAAATGTTTCATGTTCTGTTAGTTTAAATCATATTGTAAAAATACGTGGTTTGTTTATAGTCGGAAGGAATCTGCAGGGAGGAAAAAGACAATCTTTGGTAGTTTCATACTTTTCCCAAAATAAATCTGCCTCCTCTAGTGTAGTCAGTAGATCTAATACAGTATTAGCTCTAATACTGATAAACCTTTTACCAAATATTTTGATGCCATATTTAACTTACCTTGTTTTCCAGGGCAGGAAAACCTCCACCTGGCTTACATCTGGATGTAGTCAAAGGAGACAAACTCATTGAGGTATGAAAGTAGATGTTGTATGAGTTCTGTGTATCATATACATAGGCACTAACAGTAGAAAATTTTCCAATGTTTTCTACACTTAGAAGTATTTCCCTTCTCTCTGATGTTATTATTTTCAAATCACTGTTATGTTCTAAAACTTCTGAATGAAGTGAAAGTGTTTTCCTTTGCCTGTGCTATCTCTACCTATGCAGTGCTTTTATCAGTTGTCTTCCTATCAGATGCAGTGTTTGAAGGGATACGAAACTGCAGTGTTCAGCTTTCAAACAATGACAATTTGATCCCTGAATACTAACCCTGTCCTAGTGAGAGAGGAAAAAATAACACATTGGTGAGGGAACTCAGTAGTTGGCAGAGCCTTATTGCTTCCAAACTTAATTTTGGACTAAAGTTGCCATTTTGTTTCCTACAACATACTTGTATAGGTAGTGTCAGACTGGAGCCAGAAGGCACGTTGTCTTAGGAATTTCAGGAGCAGGAACTCAAATAACATAGGGAAAGAGATCTCAAATAGAAAAGACTAAGAATAAAAATTCCTGTTTTGCTGCTTGTTTGAGGTACTCATCTGGTCAGTTCAGTTTTTATGTTGTTTTACAGTTAATTAGACACCCCGTATTTTACAAGATTTTTGCCCTGTCCTAGAGCATGAAATACAGCATGATCTTCATCCCATGCTCTAGATCTATGGTGTTTTGATTAACACAGATGTCAATTATTTTCACTACTGCAAAGGAATCTTTCTCCTCTATTTCGTGTTGTCTTAGCTCACTCTGTTGAGCCATATTATTGGTGTTGTACTGATTGACATTCAGATTTTTCAAAAGGAGATCTTTCAATCAAAAATAATTAATTAAAACAAGATGGGGGGGGCGCTTATACCTTTGGTGACAGAGGATGCAAGCCAGTGACCCTACTGTAGTCATCAAGAGACTTCTAACCTTCAGTTGACTGAAAAAGCCTACAGAGGCTTACAAAGTTGAGTCAACTCTTACGAACACAAGTTTGGAAAATTAAGAGTTCAATGTTAGATGAAGAAGGAGATAGGGAACCCATCCCTGGAGGTGTTCTAGGCTGGACTGGATGGGGACTTGGCCAACCTGATGTAGTGTGTGGCATCCTTGCCCATGGCAGGGGGCTTGGAACTAAGATGATCTTTAAGGTCCCTTCCAACACAAGCCATTCTATGATTCTGCGAACTTTCTGTCGTTCCTGGCTTGTACTGTATGCTACCACAGGAGCATCGGAAAGTAACAAGTGTTCCTTCTAGTGTCTAGCAGAGAGATTTCCTCTTTAAAATTTGATTAAGAGAACATAATATGCTCTTCAAAGGAAAGAAAGTGGAGATCTTGCAAATAACCTTGTATTTTCCCGGGCCAGAAACCAGTAAAATGATGATTTATAATGAAATAGTCCATAACTGCTGATTTTACAGATTGTTTTGAGAGAGTACACCTAGTCCAAATTTGAAGACACAGACAATTGGCAAAGCTAGCCAAAATCCTAGGATTTTGGAGAATGAAGAGCTTTAGGATAAAAGAGTTAATATGGAGCTCTCTGCTAAATTAATCCATTAAGGCTACCATGGGAGACCTGGTTGGGAATGAAAAAAGGCAACAGAACACTATATGGATGCTGAGCATGCATCATTGCTTTTAACAATGGGCACACAAATTCAGTGTTGATAAACTGGCAGTCCTGGTGTCCTCAGAATCTGAGGATGGGTAGTTAGGCTGTGCTGACCAAAGCTTTTGGATCTACAGAAGGCCCAAGTTGGCTTTGTAAGCCTGGCATCTCCTTCTGTATTGGAAAAAAAAAAAAAAAAGTGATACAACAAACATCCAAATTCCTTTTTCCTGCCATCAACTCTCGTGATAACTTAAAGGAGTTTTTTTTTGCCGTTCCAAAGCATGGTGTTAGCAGCTGTTGCTAGTCTGCTATCCAAGTTCTCTGAGAGAGATTCAGTAGGAAATGCGATAGCACAGACATAAGGAATGACCGTAGAGTTTGTATTTATCTCCTGAGTATCTGATGTCGGTTATCAATGTCAAAGCATCTCAGTAAGGTACAGTTTGACTGCCATACAGTGTGTACCATGTGGTGAGTGCCATAGCAATGCTGACTGGGTACAGGCACCTGTGTGTGGATCTGGCGTCCTCTAGTGCTCTGTCTGCTAAAGTGAGGATGAGAAAAGCTGGCTCAGTTTTGGAAGTCCTAGCAGACTGTTTCATGTACCGTGCCTGCTTGCTCGTATGGTTGTTTGGTGGCCTTGTACATTGTCTCTTGTAATCACCATAGCTGAGAACTTAAGTCAGCACTATACATATTGTACTGTGTGTATGTGTGGGAACTCTTCAATGGATGAGCATAATTTGGATCTGATACATCTATTTCTGGTTTTGGTTTGGGATGTGTGGTAAATAGTTGTACTGTTCTTTGTCTTTCATGGTAGACAGTAATAACCAACTTAAAACATCCTTAAATCTTTGTGGATTATTGTGCACTTGATACTAACCGAGCCTTCGGTATCCCAGGTCTTGTATAGAGGTCTGAGGTATACTTTGTGATTGCTGGGTCTGAAAAGTGCAACATTAAAACAAACCATGAAGTGTTTAAGCTCAGTGTATAAAGGATGACACTGGGTTATAGCTCAGAGGCACAAAAGTTGTTAGAAACATTATACTGAAGTAAAGGCAATAAATAAAATTATTTTTGCTGTTGGTGGTTTGTTGCAACATTTCAAATTTATGAATTTGTTTCAATCTTTGCAAAATCTCTTGAAACGCTGTTTAATGAGTGTAAGTTCCTCGGATGGAACTGGGCTTGGCAAGGGATGCAAAGGATAACAGGATGGGATTCTATAGGTACATGGCTCAGAAAAGGAAGGCCAAGGAGAGTTTCCCCCCACTGATGGATGAGAATGGAGAACTGGTAGGAACAGACATGGAGAAGGCTGAGGTACTCAACAACTTCTTTGCCTCAACCTTCACTGCCAGTCAGGCTTTCCAAGTCTTTTGTTTCCCTGAACCCATAGATGGGGACTGGGGGAGCAAAATCCCACCCACTGTAAGTGAAGAGCGGGTCTGAGACCACCTGATGAAACTGAACAAGTACAAGTCTCTGGGCCCTGAGGCCATGCATCCCAGGGTCCTGAAGGAATTGGCTGATGTAGTTGCCAAGCCTCTCTCCATTACATTGGAAAAGTCGTGGCAGTCAGGCGAACTCCCTGGTGACTGGAAAAAGGGAAGCATTGATCCCATTTTTAAAAAAGGTAGAAAAGAGGACCCCGGGAATTACAGACCAGTAAGCAACACCTCTGTGCCTGGCAAGGTCATGGAAAAGATCCTCCTGGAAGCAACGTCAAGGCACATGCAACACGAAGAGGTGATCCGAGACAGCCAGCATGGTTTCACCAAGGGTAAATCATGCCTGAGCAATCTGGTGGCCTTCTGTGATGGAGTGACTGCATCAGTTGACAAGAGAAGACTGACCGACATCATCCACCTGGACTTCTGTAAGGCCTTTGACACGGTCCCACATGACATCCTGATCTCCAGGTTGGAGAGAGATGGATTTGATGGATGGACCACTGAGTGGACAAGGAGTTGGCCAGAAGGTTGCACCCAGGGAGTTTTGGTTAGTGGCTCCTCAGGTGGAGGCTGGTGACGAGCGGTGTCTCTAAGGAGCCTTTCCTGGGACTGGTACTGTTTAATGTCTTGATCGGGCTATTGAAACATTGCATGAGCTTTGGTAAATGTTTCAGAAAAGCAGGAGAAACCATCTGTTAACAAATACCTAACGGATTGCCAGCTTTTGACTGGTGCAGCTGGAAGCATCACAGGTCAAATTAAGCTCTTGCAATGCAGTGAGGACGATGGCTGCCCTGTTTAGGCACTTCAGCATTTAGGTTTAAGGAGTTCCTTTTATTAAAGTATGTTAGTAGGAATATGCTGTACACACCATAGAACAGTGTCAACATGTTCCTTTGGTTTTCTTAGGTGTTTTACATAACTGATATTACAGTATGCGAAATCTTGCTTGAAGAAGAGATTAGAACTAGGATGAACTTTAAGAAGAAAGGCTTAAAATTAATAGTTTGCTTGAATAGGCTAGTATGGATTCATATGGCAGAACATATTTAGTTTTACGTCTTTATAATAAAGGTCTGAAATCTATGTGCCCATTTCTGTTTTGAAATTTTATAATTTTGATGTTCTGTATTGGACTAGAGATCATTTAGCATAGATTCCTAGCTTCAACAAGGCCCGAGATCATCTGCCTCAAGTGACACATAAAAATCACTGGGAGTGGATGTGAGAGAGAACCGTCTGCAGTGAGGCACTCATACTTCCTTCCAGACTGTCTTACATTAGCTGTTAAAGAAGGGTATCTTCCATATTCAGCTGCCTCAATTTTTAAACGAGAGGATGTGAGTTTCTATATTGAACAGTGTCAGGCAAAACTGAAACATTGATCAGGTGTTGATGCTTTTCTTTGAATTTGCTTTCTTTATTCATGGTCTTGAAGTTTTTCAGGAAGATCCAGAAGATTGTAGGAGTCTAATATGTTCTTCTGTTTGATATTCTACCTCAGAAACTCATAATTGATGAGAAGAAATACTATCTCTTTGGGAGAAATCCTGATCTGTGTGATTTTACCATTGACCACCAGTCTTGCTCTCGGGTCCATGCTGCCTTGGTCTATCACAAACATCTCAAGAGGGTTTTCCTCATAGATCTAAACAGCAGTAAGTAACATGACATGTAACCAGACAGAAGTACTATGTTTCAGTGCTTAAACATCTTTGAACAAGACACTCTTTTTCTTTGTTGTTGTTGTTTACACTGTGTGACTAGATTGCGGTAATCTAAATTAGCATCCTAGTGAAAGATTGGCAATGATTAGGAGCAATAGAATGCATGCTCCAGTCAAATTACCTCTGCTTCACTTGGTGTTGAAAACAGTATTTCTAGACTCTTAGGAGGAGTCTTCCTTTCAAGAGAGAGGCAGAAAGTGACTTGAACGTAATTTCACAATTATAATGAAGCTTTCTGTTCTGAGGGCAATTTCCCAAGAACTAAAACCTGACATACTGAGGGAATGATTCCAGACATGGTAAGATCTTCAAGAATCCAGAAACGAAATGATGTTTATTTTCATGATTTTCTATGGGCTGATGTAAGTTAACTTAGTTTGTGAGATATCAGGTAAAACATAGCTAATAACTAATGTTTTCAGCAGTATTTCAGTGACTTGTATTTCATGACAATCATGTACAGCTTCTGAACATCTATAGTCATAAACTTGAATACTGTGAGCTCAAGCAGATGACTTACAGACTTTTCCATTCTGATGTTCTTCTCAGCACATGGCACGTTCTTGGGTCATATCCGTTTGGAAGCTCACAAACCCCAGCAGATACCCATTGACTCCACAGTTTCATTTGGCGCTTCTACGCGGGCATATACTCTGCGAGAGAAGCCTCAGACACTGCCATCAGCAGTTAAAGGAGATGAGAAAATGGGCGGTGAAGATGAAGAGCTCAAGGGTTTGCTTGGCCTGCCAGAAGAGGAGACAGAACTTGATGTGAGTATGATGTTACGTTGTACCAAGATGGCATATGCATCTAAACGAATGACATTCCCTCCTTGTTTGCTTGGTTCAGGTTCTTAATTTTTTGTTCTTGAAGATACCTGCTGGCAGAAGACACTTCAGACTATAACAAATCATCTCGTAATACTGCAATAAGCCTGTCTTCATGCTGCTTCCCAAAATCAGTGCCCTAATCGTACTATTCCAATTATCTTTTCAAAAACGGTTGCGGGGAGCTCTCTCATCTCTCTCCAGTTAGCATTGCCCTAGGTCAGGGGTGAGTTCCCACACTGTTCCCCATTGCCAAGTAACAGTGAATGCAGCCCTGTTTCCTACAGTTAGCCAGTGGAGTGGAAAAGCAGTTTGCATGATATTCAGAGGATCTGGTCCAAATCCTCTGTTCAAGTAGAGTCAGCTAGAGCAGGTTGCTGAAGACCATGCTCAGTTGGGTTTTGAATATCTTCACAGACAAGATTCCACAACCTTTTTGGGCTATCTGTTCCAGCACTGAAACACTTCTTCTTGGCAGTCTAAAGTTGAACCTACTGTGGGTACAATCAGTGATTAACACAAACTTCATATACTAGGCCCTTAAACTGTTTCTTCTTCATTTTTTTTATTAGAACCTGACAGAGTTTAATACAGCCCACAACAAAAGAATTTCCACACTAACCATAGAGGAAGGAAACTTGGATATTCAGAGACCAAAGAGAAAACGGAAGAATTCCAGAGTGACGTTCAGTGATGATGATGAAATCATCAATCCAGGTAAGTAGTTGGCTGTACTCTCTAATTCATGACTATAATTGCCCTCTTTCCAGTCTTCACGTGGAGATTCCTCATGGCTGTATACAGACAAGGAGAACAAAAATTTGACAGTGAATATTTGAGAATATTCTGCTATTTCAGAGAAGCAGTCATGTCCTACTTAAGTCTGTGACTTCTACCTTTTTCATCTCCCTGTAAAATCTCTGCATGATTTTTTGCAGGATACAGATACCACACTCAGCTTCATTGTTCAGTTTTTTAATCAGAACATCCCTGTGTTTGATTTTCAGAGTTCGTTGAAAGATTCAGAATTCTGCTGACACTATCTTCAAGGTCTCCCAAGGTCTTGCAGGGCTATCTCTTGTGCCTTTGAGCATGCATAGTGCCTTGTACAGCAGCAACTTTTAGCCCAGAACTCCATTCTGTCTGAACAGTGTACCTAGACTGTCCATCCCTTTTCCTCAGAGCACTTCTACATTTTCCTTGAGTGGAAGTTTTTCCTTAATAGAATAACTGATGAAGCCACCTTGAGACAAAGCCACTAGGTGTCCCCACCCATACACTTAGCTCCTCTTTGAGTTTAAGCATGCTTGTGTTTACTGAGGGCTACTAGAGTGCTGGCTTTTAGAAGAGAAGGTCCATGTACCAATTCTTCATGTAGGCTGCTTTACTTGACATATGTTTTATCTTTTTCTGTGTTGTTACTGAAAGCTGCACTGTTCTTGCCTTTACAGAGGATGTGGACCCTTCTGTTGGGCGTTTCAGGAACATGGTACAGACAGCAGTAGTCCCTGTTAAGGTACATAGTAACTTCCAACTCTGTTTGAACCATTATTACGTTGATGAACTCAACATGTGGATTACACCTTAAAAACATAATGTCCTACCATGGGAAATATTTTATTGTTAAGGAGAAGTATTGCTAATTTACATATATTATAAATAAATAAATAAATAAATAAATAAATAAAAGCAATTTGACTACTTTTCTTAAAGTCCATCTTTATCTCCTTCCTTTAACGCATGGGATCAATGGCATTTTTTTTCCTCCCAGAAAGAACCACTTTCCAGAAATTCAGTATGGTAGTTTGGGGCATCAGTTAAAATTGTGGGAAGTATGGAAAACAAAAGTGAAAATGAGAGATGATCTGTTTGAACAGTGTAAATGCTAAAGATTTCATAATGTTGTTTACTAGAACTAGCAGGGTTAAGATTTCCCACAAGGTATGTTGCCAGTACAGTATTTAATTTGAATACTCTAGGAAGATATGCAAACTTCCACTTATTTCTTTAATTTCTATATAAGTGGCTAGTCGATGTCCATTTTGGGAGGAAAATGGCATTGACATCCAGTTTAAGTAGCTTGCTTGTTTCATATATTTTGAATAATTCTTTAAATACTTTCCTCTACAGAAAAAGCGACTGGACAATCCAGGCTCACTGACCACAGATGATTCTGCATCACGGCGTATGCAAAACTTTCCCTACAGTGGAGGATTATATGGTGGCTTACCTCCAACTCACAATGAGGCGGGTTCCCAATCACATGGCGTCCATGGAACAGCACTCATTGGTGGTCTGCCAATGCCCTACCCCAATCTTGCCCCAGATGTGGACTTGACTCCTGTTGTTCCCTCAACAGTTAACATGAACCCAGCTCCAAATCCTGCTGTCTTTAATCCTGAAGCTGTGAATGAACCCAAGAAGAAGAAATATGCAAAGGAGGCATGGCCGGGCAAGAAGCCAACCCCTTCCCTACTGATCTGAGTTAGGTTTTGTTGAGGGAGGGTGGGAGTTATGAACTCCACAAACTGTTTATGTGTAGTATTGTCCTTTTGAAATTTTAATGTCCTAACCAGATGTAATACAGAGATCGGAGAAGTTAAATAATTCTTTAAAGATCTGTCTTCAAACATTTTTATATCTGTTAAAACAGCAACAACAACAAAACAATATAGCTACCATCTCCCTTTGAACCAAAATATCTGGCAGCCTCTTCTTAGCCTCTGTCCCCTGAGGTCTTTACTCTGAATTTTGATCCATAAGTTGAAGGGGCAGAATCACGTAATTTAATTATCATTTATGGCATGACCCTGCAAATGCGTGTATTTAGGTGTCATGCTTACTATGAGTAATGTTGTTCCTGCTGGACTTGCTGATAGCAGGTCAGCTGTATCAGAAGTAAATTTTCGTGGGGCCAGGCCTTTCAGAAATCCCACTGGTCTGAGTTCTAAAACTTGCAAAATACAGGCTTTTATTTTTACCTTTTCAAAACCCTACCAATGTTGGGCATTCTTTTTTTTTTTTTTTTTCCTAGTTTGGCTGCAGCTTGTTTTAATTTCCACCTAAGACTCTGCAACATCCTATGAGTTGATGAGTACCTGGAGTTGAGATAGACAAGGAATAGATGGACTTCCTGAGTTGTGGGGTCCAGTATTGCACAGCGGAGTGCCGTGTAGATGGATAAAGGGGTACACGCATGGATGTATCCGAGCTTGTGTTTGTACTAATGGCAACATACAAGCATGGCAAGTCTAGGTACATTTGACTGTTGGATAGACACTATCTACAGCGTACAAATAATCATTGACAAAGTAGTGATAACTTATGGTGGAGTTAACAGAGGAAGACACTTTTTGAAGTTGGTGGCCCTTTTAACTTAAATAATTTTGCTTTTATTTACAAACAGAACTTGTGAGCTTTGAGTATATGAGTTGTGACAAGGCACACATGCAAATGAGCAGCCATCAGCAGTGTCAGAGGATTCATATGTGTAACAACTAAAACTGCAATCTACACACTATTTTGGTTTTTGGCTGCTAGTAACAGTGGGTAGGAATCAAGTGCTACCTAAAGCTAGAATATGAATTCCTAGTAGAGGGTCTGCCTCACCTTGAATAAAAGAAGCACACGAGTTGGTTTCATGGCATTACTTTTTTTTTTTTTTTGACTACTTAATCATTTTCTCCCACTGAATAAAATGAGAAATGTGATTTGGATTATTGCTTTACCCCATCATATCTGCAGTTCCAGATTACACAATCTGATTCAAATGTATTCAGACCCTGTGACTTTATACAAGGTAAGGCCAGAGCCCTTTCTTTCTTAGGTTTATTTTCATTATTTTACGTTGCATAATGCAGTTCAGCTACATAGTCACATTACTTTGTTTGGGGGAATCCTCCAGGAAATGTGCACTAAAATGGCAGTAGTATATCCAGCTGTTCATTAATGTGTACAGTACTGTAGCTACCTGGCTATGTAGGGTTGTGAAAATATGGTTGCTGGAACAGTGCTGTTTTATAGTGCATCTGCTGTGCTGTAGGCACTAGACCTGTTTTGAACAGAAGCTCCAAAATCAGTGCAACTTCTGCATCTGCAGAGTGATTGCTTCTATCATGGTATTGAGGTAAAAAAGAGCTAGTAGCTACCCCGTTCACAAGAGTGATGCCTTTAGAGACTGGCTTGTTCCTCTCCATGCCTTCATATCTAGCTCAAACTATTACATGAATGAATGTGGTACCTTCCCCGTGATACAGTTATGCCACTCTGTGCGTAGTTGCTATTAAAAATGACTCAGTCCTGTTACGTTCCTTTCAAACACTCCATATTCTCTTAAAATCTTTCTCACTTTAATCTTTAGTTTTGCATCTTTACAGGATGTAGTTTTCATTTTCCAGCCAGTCAGTTTTATGAAGGCAACTTTACGGTAAGACTAGTTAGAGCAAGTAAAAGTTGAACAGGTCATTTTTTTTTTTTGGAGGGTGGGGGGTGGTAGGGTTTTTTGTTTGTTTGTTTTGCAAGTGGCTCTTTGCAAGAACTTTCTTGAAAAGGGAAGCTTTACTGAAAATTGGTTTTTAAAGCTCTTCTCCTCCCTGGGTTTTTACAAGCTCTCATTATTTCAGAGCTTAGAGGCCATAGTTGGCCAATACAGGAGGGGACAGTATAACATCCAGGGGCTTTGTACAGAAGTTTGTACACTTGTGTAATATGTAATAGGCCTTTTCACACTTTCTGTTGAGCTTTTTACCTGTAACCTTTACTATGTTGTAAATTAAATGCAAATTTTGCCAGTTTGGAGAGTGTAGCGTGTTCGTTCCCAATCTGCATTTCTGCAGTAGACACTGTGCGTTGTCTTGTGGCCTGTTAAAGAATTTCTGCCATTGCAAAATGCAACTGTCACTGAAAGTCTCAATAGCTGGCTCAGGCTGTAGCTCTTAAAACTGCTGCAGCTTCATTGCTTGTGACCTGCTGCTTTGCTGTCTTGTGCTGCAGTGCATTGCACTTTGCACACAACAGTGCCACTTAACACTGGATTTTAAACAACAGTAGGCATTTTCTGAGTGGAGTTTGGTTCTAGCAGAATCTGCTCTCTGCAAAAGCTGTGTTTCAGAGTCTAGCTTAGCTCTTCTCATTGCCTGGCTTGCTGCCTCTGGCCTATGTGCCGTCCTTTGTCACTGTGTCTCTGGAGCTCATCCTAAACTTTCAGGGAAGAGCTGTATTAACAGCAAACTGGGACTCAGTTAATGATGGTTCCTGACATGAAATACTGAGAGGGGTTCCTATGCTGTAATGAATTTAGTAACATTTAGGCTCTAGATTGGTATTTCTTCTCAATCCAGCAATATTTAAGCATCTGGAGCAGCTTTGTCTTCATTTTTGTCTGACAGCAGAAGAATTAATGGATCTTCACAGAAATCAAGAAATCTGCATATCTACCCACAGGTAGAGATAGTTGGTGTAGGTTAAGCATTTAGCTTTGTGGTCTGACTTTTTAAGTGTCGGAGTGGCTAGCAGTTAATTTCCTAGAAGAGTATTAAGAAGGAGGAAACTTGTATGATAATCTAAAGCACTCTCAGTAATACAGTCTGCAGAGACAGAAGAAGTGGAGAAGAGTTTGCAGCTAAATAAATGATTGATCTAAAGAAAAATGGGAGTGCTTTCCAGGAACATTGTCCCTGAAGCATTTGTCAGATTGTAACAAGTTGTATTTCAAAACCAGGAGAGAGAAGAGTAGAACAAGAGTGCAGCACCCAGCAGCCATCCCAAGAGCTAGTAATGAGCTTCCAGAAGCTATCTATTCACGCTGTGCTTTGCAAGAAGATAAGCAGTGTTTTAGACCCTGTGAGGAAGTTCCTGATTGACTGCTCTTGGAGAGCAGATAACTGCTCCCTGGGGTGTTTTAGGAGAGTAGGAATAGCTTCCATTGCAGAACAGGTGAGTGTTCCAGTTGAAGTATGTGCTCATGCAACTACACCAAGTGCTTTGAAACAGCCAGTGTAATTGGGAAGGACTGCAGCAGATGAACCAGAAGATGTGGCTCAGGACAAGCCAAAGAACTGGGGCTGTATAATGGCCGTTACTGGTCTCAAAGGTCAGATGGTGCTTCAGAGTTTGTTTTTCAAAAGCAGACTAATACAGTCAGATAATTTGTAGATTCTCTGGACTCAGAACTGTTTGTTTTAATCTAGCGGTGGCAAGTAAAGAGGAGAAAAATACTGCTTTAACCTCTGCTCAACACTAGGAAAAGCTCATTAATACAAGCTCTGTGGTGCTACTGAGACTACGCTGCTTGTGCTGTGTAGTGGACAGGAATGTTAGTGCAAGGTGAAGTAGGATTGTGCCCAGTTCAGGATAAACAGTTAATGTGGTTTGGGTCACCATCTTCTACCCCTGAAAGTCCCATAACTAGTAAGCAGTACCTGGCATAGTGGTAACAGCTTAGAGCGTCAGACTGTAACTGTGATGCTTTTCCCCACCTCCTTCAAGAGGTCCTGCATCTTCCACAATAGTTGTCCAGCAGTTTTGATGGTTGCTTTGGTGTTGCCTTTTGCTTCTTACGAATCCCCCAGAAATGCTGTCCTCTTCAGAGTAGCTGTAAGAAGGGGAGAAGCTGCTAAAGAGCCCACATCTATGCTGTCCTCCATGATGTGTATAGCTATATGTCTTGGCATATCATCTGGCATATTCTGACAAATTCAGGCACATTTGCCAAACATGGTAGAGGAGGAGAAGGAAGTCTTAAATAAGAGGTGTGCTCCAAGTACTGCTCTGGTTATTCTGATACGTCTGCCATGGTTGAAGTTGTTTACTGCTGCTTGCAAAGATACCCAGATGGCAAGCTGCCAGCAGCTGTGTAGAGTTATGAGGAACTGGCCAGTAGTACTGGCTTAACCTATCAACTCTGGCCATAGCTGGCCACAGGGGCTTTTTTGACTCATTTCTGGACTGCAGTGGGTCAGTTCCTGGCAGAGGCTCCTCACCTACTTCTAGACGTGTCTAAGAGGAGTGAGTTGAGGCTCAAGGAGCACCAGCAGCATTTTTCCTGGTGGGTGAGCAATGGTATGTTTATGCCTGTATCATGTCAGGGCGAGTCCTTACTGAAAGGAGGCACAACAAGTTGTTTATCCAGTGTCTTTGTGAAAGTACTGGCTTTGTGATTTCAGGAGTTTGCAGGAGTTCATTCTCCGTTAGCCTTTCTTCTGTAGGCATAGTAGTGTGCTCAGTTACTTTGAAAGCGATTTCAGGCAAGATGAGGAAAAGCCTGGAAGTGGCCTGTTTAACCAGTAATTCCACTGCCTGCATCAGCAGAACTACTGCTTAAGCTCAGATACTTCATAGCTCTGATACTGGCTTTTTGACAGGTCAGAGGTGGTTTGTGCTCCACTGTGGAAAGCATTACAAACCTTCAAGGTGAGGATACTTCAGGCTGACAGACTACTGTTGCTTTGGTCATAGCAGCTGACTTAACAAAGACTAGCACAGGAGAAATGTTGAGCCCTGCTTGTGGAATCTCAATTCCTGCTTCTGTCTGAGGAACTCTGACCTCCTGTTTGTTGTAACTTCAGGATTTCAGGCGCAGTCAAACAACAGTAAGCTTAGGACTCTGAATGACAAGCAGGGCAGGATGACTTGAAACTGCCTAAAATCTGTGGAAACTCCAGTTGTCTGCCCTGCAATGCGAGGCAATTCTTTAGGCAATTTTTAGGTTTTGCCAGTTGAGTGTGGACACCAGCAGAGCAGGTGGACAACTTTGGTCTCTGTAGGTGCTCATGGCAGTGTGGTTTCCCACCCATGGCCTAAAGCTGACGTGGCCAAGCCTTGTTCCTGGCTTTCCACAGGAGCTTTCCTCTGCCATACAGCACAGACATCATCTGTCTGTCTCTGAGTGCCTCTACTTCTGTGTCTGCTTCATTTTGCTTTCTTCCAGGCAAGCCACACAAAGACAATGGAGACTAAACCCTCAGGACAGGAGCATGCAAAGTACAGCAGGTACAATGAAAAGTGCTTATAGCTAATCATCCTCCCTGAGCCTACGAATACTGTCCAGAGGCCAAGCTAATGGCTAAAATGGACAGAGTAAGAAAGTGAGTGCTGCAAGCCCAGGTGGGCTTTTAAAGACTACAAATAACAAGTAGTAAATTATCTGATGTCATGTGGTACCCTGTGTATGAGAATAGGAAAGCAGTGTTTTCCCAGCTATCCACCAGCTGTCACCTGCACAGAAGGGACATGACAGGATGATACTGCATCTCCTTGAGCATCTACTGCAGGGACTTGGAGAGCAGCTAGCAGCCCTACACGCTGGGGTGGAGTATATCCTGTGCTTGCGAGGACTGTCTGTGCGGTTCGAGAACCTGGCTTTCAGTTCAGTGTAGATCCCAAAATGTCATTTAGAACATTGGACAGCTGAGGGATTTGCCAAAGGCCCAGCCAGGTTTCCAGTAGCACCCAGAACTGCCACCTCCATCCGATGCTGAGTACAACCCAGGGCAAGCAGCAGACAAGTAGTTTGTAGGGTGCTCTGAATCTTTTCAAGAGAAATATAAGATTTTGGGTACAATCAGCCTATCCCAACCAGAGAAAACAAAACCATGGGTTTGGTGTCCCTTATCAAGCCCACCTGTCTCCTGCCAAAAAAGCTGTGCACTGCACTGACTGGCTAGGCACGCTCTTGTGGGATGCTGCACGTGAGATCTGCCATCAAGCTCAGTGAAAGCTGAAATAAACCACATGAATGTTTCTTCAGCAGCCTCCTCTCTGCCAGGAGATGGCACTACGTGGTGTTTTAGACAAGCTGTCACGCTGTAGAAAGAGCTCTCCTTTGCATGCAGCACTGAGGTTGGTAGACCTTGGCCAGGTGCCCACCGAGCTGTTCCCTTGCTCTCCTTCCTAAGCAGGATGGTGAGGAAAAAGTAAAATGAAAAAAAAAAACAAAACAAAACAAAACAAAAAAAAAAACTCAATGGTTGAGATAAAGACATGGACATCACTCATGGATTACTGTCATGTATTAAGCAGACAGCTTGGGGAAGATTAAGTTCATTTATTGCCAATTGATAACAGAGTAAGGCAGTAAGAAAAATAAATAAATAAAAGCACCTCCCATCCCCCCCCAGCACAACTTTGATCTCAATTTTTCTACCTCCTCCCCTGAAGCAGTGCGGAGGAGAAGGGAATGGAGGTTGCAGTTAGTTCATTGCACATCATCTGCTGCTCCTTCTCAGTCACTCCCTGCCCCTGCTCCATGGGGTCCCTCCCATGGGATGCTGTCCTTCCCGAGCTGATCCTGCAGGGGCTGTCCACAGGCAGCAGCTCAAGAACTGCTCCCACATGGCTCCGTCCCACGGGGTCCATCCCCCAGGAGCAAATTGCTCCAGCACGGGGCCCCTGTGGACAGCAGCTCCCCCCCAGATCCCCTGCTCCTGCCTGGGCTTCATGAGCTGCTGCAGTGGGGAGATCTGCTCCCCTGTGGTAGCCCATGGGTGCAGTGGGACAGCCTGCTGCACCATGGGCCTCGGGAACTTCTGCCCCAGTGCCTGCAGCACCTCCTGCTCCTTCTTCACCAACCTTGGTGTCTGCAGGATTCCTTCTGTTTCTCAGTCCTCTCTCTCTCAGCTGCTGTTGCACAGCATTTTTTTCCCTTTTTTCCCACAGAGCTCATGGCTCAGCTCTGGTCAGAAGTTGGGTCCCTTTTGGAGCCCTCTAGAACTGGCTCTTTTCTAACACAGGGCAGCTTCTGGACTCTTCTCACAGAGCCCCCAGTCCTCACTACCAAAACCTTGCCTTATAAGCCCAATACATATTTGCTCTTCCCTCATTGTACTTAGTCATCAGCCTAGGAGCACAGAACTTCATGTGGTTTATATGACTTGTTTGCTGAGTGCTCATCATTTCCTTGTGGGTTTTTGGGTGGAAAAAAAGCCAATTCCAGGAAAAAAAGTTTCGTTTATAAGTGCTGCATCTGTCCACCCTGTCTTTTGCAGAAATCAACTATGTGAAACTGATAATAGCCTTCTGGCTGCTAGCAGTTGCTAGCCAACAGTTGTTCCTATTTTGATATCACGGGCCCTTCTGTTATGTTTCATATCTTTCTGTTCCCTTTTAACCATTTTGTCTCAGTTACTCCATATGCAGAAGAGAATATTCACTAGGACGTAGGTGTCAGTTGCTTCTTGATGACCAAAATCCTGGTCAAGATGTAGGTGTTGACCCACGCCCAGTTCAGTATTTGAATTTCTGCAAATCATTTTCAGCATTTTTTTTACCTAAATGTGTCAGTGATGTAGGTAGGTAGGTAAAATAGGTTTTTCTTCCATCTCAGACAAATGTACAGTTGGAGGGGAAAAAAAAAAAAAAAAAAAAGCAATTGCATTCACTTTACTGTCAGTGAGCTTAACCAAGAGGGAGATTGTGGCAACTTCCTCTGACTGTAGTAACTTCCTCTTCCCCTGTTACCTTTACAGTCCATTCTCACCCTTATTATATGCCTAAGTAGGAGGAAAGATCCCCTTGAGAGGAGTTTCCATCTCAGTGCCTCATGCTGTTGGTGATCCCTCTTCCTTGGCCTTTCAGCTGCACGGCTTGCGCCGGCCTCTGGCCTTAGTGAGGAGCTGGGTGCTGTTTGCTGGGAGGAGCAGTGGGTCACCATGCTCTGATGTCCTCTGCTGCCTATGCAGCAGAGTTGGAGTATCTCTATGTGCTCTCCTACTGTCAGGGCACCCCTGTGAAGGGCCTGCCAGCCAGGCCTCTGCATTTCAATTCAGAGAGGTGGAGACAGTGGTCACAAAGGGGCCCCCAGCCCAGGGGCCGTGTGCCTAGCCCAAGCCTAGGTCCCTGACCTCAGGCTCAGGGTGTCTGATTTGTCCTTTCCTTTCCTGGTCCCTGTGGGGAAGTGAGAGCTGTGTGTGGAAGGGGGTGGAATTTGTGACACCAGCAGATCCCAGGGCTCTGCAGCCACTGTCCTGTTCCTCCCCTTGCAGGCAGAGCTAGTAGGAAGACACCAGCCTGGCGAGAGCAGGAGGAAGCGAAAGGGTTATGTGCGATTAGTTCCACTCATTTATTCAGCCCAGGGTTTTGGCTGTGTTTGGGACCACAGAGCCCCAACAATTTTGCTGCCCTTTTCTCCTACAACTGCTTAGTTACTTTGCTTCCTACAGGTATCCCAAACCTCATGGGTCCATTACATGTGGTTCCAGGTAGCTGCAAAGCATTAGCCTCGTTCACCCCTCCGTTGAACCTGAGTAGATGAAATCAGGCTCAAGGCTAAACTACCATCCATGATAGCACAGCAGGTGTTGCTGCCCCCAAATCAGAGCTAGTCAGCCCTATGGGCTGTTGTCTTGGACATCTCTCCCTGCCTTAAGTCCAGGCAAGGGGCAGGGAAACAAGCGTGCAGCCCAAAACAAGCATATTTGAAAGACTCATATGACAAGGAAGAGTAGACTCTTGTCTCAGAACAGAGATGGAGGAGTCGTCTCCCCCCTGCCCATGAAGTGCATCTGCACAATAGATATGAGGAGAGAGGAGACTCCACGAGAACGAGTAAAGACCTCAGACAGACCAAAGAGAACTCAGAAAGGCCGACCACACAAAGTCAGCTCAGTCTCCCAACTGCATCAAAACCAATGCCAAAAAAAAAGACGCAAAGGGTGTTAGTCATTGGAGACTCCTCTCTGAGAGGCACGAGGCTCCCATTTGCCATCTGGACAATCTCTCCAGAGAGGTTTGCTGCCTGGGGCCTGTATTTTTGATATTACAAAGAGACTACCAAGTCTGGCGGGTTCCAAAGACTTGCTCTTCCTACTTTTTCAAGTAGGATCAAACGAAGCTGTACCGAGGAAACTCTGAAATATCAAAAAAGGATGGACTTATCTCTATGGGAGGCCAAGCTGGGTGCTGCTGCCTGTGCTGGACACAGGAATGTAGCTGCTGCCTTGCCCAGGGCTGAGGCAGCCGCACAGAGATTCCATCTGGACCTGCTGCTTCCCCTCTGCTCCTCTGTGTGCTGAACACAGCCAGGGCATGATGCAGGAGAGATTTATGACTGAGGCAAGTGGAATATGAATGTCTGGAGGTGAGCAGGATGGAGGTGCCTGTGTATTTCCAAGGGGTGAGGGCTGCCTGGACACAGCCCTTCACTAGCTCAGCCATAGTCCGTTCAGACCTGGCCTCTGCCCCTCAGCACTGTCACTCTGTCTGGCCTCAGACACAGAGGTGTAGGGCAGGCTGGCACATGGGAGGTGTGCAATGGGGACAGCCTGGACAGGACAAGCTGGAGCAGTGGTCCAGCCAGGACAGCACCATGGCAGAGCCAAGGGTCTCTGCCTTTGCCTGCCCTCAGCACCATCAGCATGGGCGGGACAGGGCTAGGAGCCACCAGGCTGTGACAGGCCATGGTGACAGGAATTGGGCTATCCCAGCAGCTCATCAGTCTATTTACACAGACTGGAGAGCTGCCAGCAGCAAGTATCTGGAGCAGGAACTTACCACTACTAGAAGCAGAAGTGAAAACCATGCAGAAGTGAAAGCAGAGCCCAGAGTCGCCTTAGTTCACTCCCTGCAGAGGACTCCAGAGCACGCAGCAGCACAGGCATGGAGCCCCTCTCCTTCCAGGAATACATCTGCTCCCTGGACCTCACCACCCTACCCCGCATCCTCAGGATATGCTCTGGTGTCTACTTCCAAGGTGAGTGCTGGGTGCCCGCTGCCGCAAAGGAGTGCCCCAAGGCTGTGCCACCTCCTCATGGCCCTGAGAGATGAAGCCCCGAACGGTGCAATTTCCTCAGCTGATGGCCATGTTGGTGGTGAGATGGAGTCAGAAATTAGCAAATGCTTTTGATGGATTACTGGGGCTCCCCCCAAAAAATGGGAATGTACAGTGGAATCCTGCCCACTCTGCCAACACCAATGTGGAAGATACCATCAAGACTTGTGAGATTTCTAGCACTAGGTCACACTGACTTTTAAAGAGCAGGAGAAGCAGTGATCTAATTCTTTTTCCCTGTAGCTCAGCAGAGATGGATGCTTAGCTATCCCAAAGAGCCTTTGGCCTTGATAACATCTTAAATTTGCTAAATGGGTAAAATTGCCACCGTTCATTGAAACAACAGCAGTTAACATGTTTAGCAGTTGCTGGTAGTTGTGGTGGAGGCTGGTGCAGGGTGTTTGTCATGAGTCCATCCGGGGGGGGGGCCGGGCGGCCGTTTAGACTGCAAAATGTTTGGTAGCAGCTCACTGAGTGCAGAAATTTAGGGTCAGAAGGGGTCATTGCTTGTGGTGGACAGTATAATGGCACGGCAGCATAGTCTGAGGAGCTCCTGCTTCATGAAAGGCAGTGTGTCCTAGGACATATTTACCCTGTCCCTTTGCAGTGTAGTCAAGTACCGAATCTTTCCCACAGCTTGGAAATGGTGTTTGCGTTTGGCATCCAATTACATTGTTTAGTCTCCAGCCATTCCTGTTGTACTATTCTGCACTGTCTCCTCTGTTATGACATCTGCACTGTTACCAGCACTGAAAGCTTTCCAGGGCATGGATTGTACAAGATTCTAGGTATTTCTGACTGCTTAGAAATAAGTGTCAGCACAACAAAGACCCCTTGGCCAGCTCTTCCAGGGCTCCCAGCTACATATTCCCTTGGCTATTGGTGGATGGTGTTAAACCCTCACAGGCAGATGATTATGCACTGGGGGTTAGTCAGCAGAGAGTGTGGCCTTGTGTGAGCCAGAGCAATCTGCTCACTGGTAGTCAAAGTATGTGGGCTCAAAATTAATCAGCCAAGCAGAAATAAACCCACTTGTGAACAGTTCGCAAGCACTTGGCAGCAGTTGCTTCCTGCACCACTCCCAAAGCAGAAGTGCCCATGCTGATGGGTGACAGCTCCCTTTCACCATGCTCTGAGGGGAGACGGGATAACAGAGTTGCTGGAGCCACTCCACAGCCATGTGACCCAGCTGGGCTGTCTGGGGCCATGTGGGACACCTGCACCCACAGCCCAGCCTCAGCACAGTGGCTGTCAATGACAATATGTCCCTCCTCTCCCTGCAGGGTCTGTGTATGAGATCTCAGGCAATGAGTGCTGCTTGTCAACTGGTGACCTGCTGAAAATCACAGCCGTCACGCTGCAGAAGGTTGTCTGTGTGAATGTGCACACAGGGCAGACAACGGAGCTGCTGCCAACATTTAAAGGTGATCAAGGACACCCTGCCACGGCCCACCACAACCAAGCCCCATGGCACCCCACAGGGCCCTCCTCCCTGGGAGCCCTTTGCACCTGCCAGGGTCTCAGCCTTGCCCTCCCACAGGTCTTTTCCAGCTTGCCCCAGATCTGGAGCCATGCCCCAGGCCACAGGGACCCTTCCGGGGGGTCGGCAGGAAGAAGGGCCTGACGCTGCACCAGGTGCTGGAGTGGAGGGGCAGGCAGAGACAGCCCCTATGGTGCCCCACCATTGGCCCCCACGCCCTGCTTCTGAGCCCCGTCTATGAGGTGCAGGCCACCATGAACCGTGAGTCCTGCAGTGGGGTCAGGCAGGGGTGCTGGGGGGGCGGGGGGGCTTACATGGATTTATTGTTAGGGCCCTGACACAGGCAGCGTGGGTGGTTGCAGGCAGGGTGGGCACAAGGGGAGGGAGCCTGGGGAGAGGCCGAGCACAAGATCAGGGTGGCTCTGCCCCTGCAGTGCGAAGGGATGAGGTGAAGATCCCCTCCACACTGGAGGTGGACGTGGAAGATGTGACAGAGGAGTCGCAGGATGTCCACTTCTCCCGGCCTCTGCTGCTGAGCGAGGTGCTGGGGATGGAGGAGGTGCTGCCGACACAGGCTGAGATCCTGGAGGGGCCCCGCAGTGCCACCGTCTTTGAGAGTGCCTGGGTCCCCCGCCTGCGGAAGGGACAGCGGCTGCAGATCCACAGCTGCTCCCACACCTGGAGGGTCCTGGCCTCTGCCCGCAGCGGCACCCGCCGTTTCCTTCTCTCCAGTGCCTACCAGGGCCGTTTCCGCCGGCGGCCCCGGCAGTTTGCAGGGGTGCAGGAGCTGGCAGCCAGCCTGCAGCCTGGCCAGCAGCTGCACGTGGTGGTAACACAGGACTGTGAGGGCCACGAGGACGACGTGCCCCCACTCAGTGTGGGTGACCGGCTGGAGGCTCGGCAGCTGCTACTGGCTGGTGCCAGCACCCGGCTCCTGTGCCTCCGCCATAATGAGGAGGGTGAGGAGGAGGAGGGCGAGGAGCTGCTGCTGCCACTGGATCTGGGGGGCAGCTTTGTGGAAGAGGCGTGTGACAGCAAGAAGTACAGGCTGACGGAGTTGGTGGAGCTGCTGCCGCTGCCATGCGACGTCCGGGTGGTGGCCACGGACCCAGCGCTGGAGAGGGATGTGCTGGGTTCCTTCCCTGCACTGCGGTTGGAGGCCCGCATCACCCAGCCCTTCCTGGTCAGCAGCTTCTGTGAGGAGCCAGATAAGGGCTTTGAGATCCCACCCCAGTGGCTGGACCTCTCCCTTGTCCTCACTGAGGAGCCCGTCCACTCCCAGGCCCCCTCCACTCACTGCTCCCACGTGGAGGAGCTGACCGAGGCCTTCTACTACAAGCTGCTGGCGCAGCTGCCAGGTGGCTCAGCCCCGCCACCCCCACGGCCCCCCAAGCCGAAAGCAGCCAGAAGGGATGTGCAGGTGCAGCCATGCCCTGCCCCAGAGCAGAAGGACAGGGTACGCTCCAGGGGAAAGCGCTCTCTGACTCCCAGCCCCACCACCAGCTCCCAGACACGCCTGGCTCCTCCACTGCCATTGCCGTTGGTCCTTCCCCAGAAGGTGAAGAGCCTCACTACCCATTGGAGCACTCCCAATGAGTACAGCCCACGCCCCCGTCTGCCGGCAGCTCCACCATCCCGCAAGGCTCCCAAGGACACAGGTGAGGGAACGGGGGTGCCAGTAGCAATAGTGGGTTGTATGTATGTATTATCTGTATTCTCATGGGGCACTGAGGTACCTGGGGCTATCCCCATGGGGGCATGAAGCAGGGATGTTCTGCTGGGGAGACCTGCACCCAGCCATATGTTAGGCCCAGACCAACTGGGTTTCCATGGCTGGCTGCCCCATCCCTCGTCCCACACATGAGGGAAAACAAGGTCTGGCCTCAAGGGCTATTAAGAAATGAACACTGTACACAAGCACTTGGCCTTGACCTGCTATCAAATGCAGAATGTTCCTGCCCTACAAACTGCAATGGACCCGTAGCACAGGAAGCCAGTGTTTATAGTGGCGAGAAACCCTTCTCCATCGAGGTGCTTGGTCCCAGACTTGCTGGGGCTACTGCTGAGTCCTGGTGCAGGTACTCCTGCACCACTACACAAGGGAGGAGGGGAGGGCAGGCTGGGGCATTCCCCTGTAGTGTTTCTGCCATGCTCCAACTCCATTTATGTACATAGTCTGTGCTTCTCTCTTGCAGACATGGAGAGAAACAGTGATGAACATGACTATGAAGTCATTGAAGAAGACATTCAAAAGACAATTCAAAAAATGCAGACTGTTTTTCCTTTCTAATCATCTGGTTTCTGGAAGCTGTCCAGCCTCTGAATATTCTTAGATCTTGTATTAAATTAAGCTATAAAATAGCCTATTAAATAAAGGCTAAATACAACCTTAGGGGTCCACAGCACAACTTCCAACTGCCTCAATGATGCAAATAATGTGTCCCCCTTTCCTTGAATGCATCCTGGTCTGCATTAGCAGAGGAGTGGCCAGCAGGTCAAGGGAGGGGATTGTCCCCCTCTGCTCTGCCCCTGTGAGGCCCTACTAGTGAAGACTCCAGTCCTGCGTCCAGGTCTGGGGTCCCCAGCACAAGAAGGATGTGGGGCTGTTACAGTGGGTCCAGAGGACCATGAAGATGATCAAGGGGCTGGAGCACCTCTCCTATGAAGAAAGGCTGGGAGAGCTGGGGCTGCTCAGCCTACAGAAGAGAATGCTGTATGGCCACCTCATTGCAGCTTTTCAGCACTTAAAGAGAGCTTATAGAAAGGATGGAGAACAACTTTTTGCTTGGGTAATGACAGGACAAGGGGGAATGGTTTTAAACTAAAAGCGGGGAGATTTAGATCACAGGTTAGTAGGAAATTCTTCACTTTAAGGGTAATAAGGCACTGGAACAGGTTGTCCAGAAACGTTGTGGATGCCCCATCCCTAGAAGAGTTCAAGGCCAGGTTGGATGAGGCCCTGAGCAACCTGATCTAGTGGGTAGCATCTCTGCTGATGGCAGGGGGATTGGAACTAGATGATCTTAAACGTCTCTTCCAAACTCAGCCCCATATGATTCTATGAATGCAAGCAGCCCATATGCCTGAGGAACAGCCACCTATGCAGACTAAATCCTCCCTGCTCTGCTGTAGCTGGCTGTTGTGCTATGGATTGTGTCCTCTGCTGTCACTCCTGGGACTCTCCAGCTGCACCAGAGCAGCAGTTGGGCAACCATCCTGGGAACTGAGCAGTCACCAAGATGTCATTGAGGTGCTGGCCAAGGCCCTAGAACATGTATCTCACTTTGCTCCTATGCACTACCATCATCCACACACTTTCTGCATAATAGCTTGGCTGGATCCTAAGGATGTGCTGTGCTCATAGCCATTTCAAACTGAAAAGTTCTAGAACTAATTCTTCTGTTGCAGTTGCTTTGCTGGAATCTACCAAAGGCTCATGAACCAGCATCAGCAGCTTTCTATACATCCTACTCCTACTGGACGAAGCATTGCCATCCTGACTAACTGCTGCAGCGCCAGGCAGCACCAACACAGGGCACTTTCCAGACCTAGATACTTCAGATTAGAAGCAGGTACAAATCAGAGCTGGAAAATAAACTTTTAAATTCCTTTACTAGTAAACTGTTTTTTTGTTTGTTTTTTTAACATCTCTCAGTGAAGTGTAATTTTGGGTTGTTTTTCAGTTCATGTCATTCCTCACCTAGTGTCTAGAGCAGATTTACAAAGTTGCAGAGAGCATCTCCTCCCTTCCAACTTGGCTAAAGCCCTACAAGGGATTTGGGCTGGTTTCCTTCTCTTTGTTTTCACCCTGTGATTTATTTACAGTCAGTATCAGGGTTCTCTCCTCAAATCACAGCATTGTGACTAGGACAGTGACTCTTGCTGTTGAGATAATTTCACTGAACTCACCAAAGCAAGAGCTCATCCCTCCTGCAAACAAGTACTATCACCATTTATAGCACCTTAACATTATGTACAAAGCTTCAACCAAGCAACCCACTGCAGTCACCCCAGAACACAATTTTTGCTTGCCCTGGAGGAAAAGAATAACTGTTGAAATATGGCTGAGGACGATGAGGAGAGGAGCAGGAGCTTGGATTTCACCCTTAGCTTACTCATAGCTTTAAACATAGGCATTTTTCAAAGCAACAAACACTTCTGTCCCCAACAGATCCAAACCCCACACCAAATTGTCCTGATAGTTAGACAAAGCAGATGTCATTTGATGCTTTGAAGAAAAAGCCAACTGGGGCCTAGGTAAATAAACTCACTCTAGAGCTGAAGACATTTTAACACTCCACTCACAAGCATTTCATATAGTTCTACAATTACTCTCTTTACTGCAGGTAATTCCACTCATCTTCACTTCCAAAAATAATCATTTTCTTCCTAATCTGCATACCACCTGCAAAATTGGAATTATAGTACTTCTGGCTTCTAGGTCTGCTAGTCTCCATAGCAGTCTCACTTGTTACACATCCATAGTATGATTTAGCCCCAAAAGTACACCATGGGTTCCAGCTGTGCCACGATCTGAACCTGTGCAGGATACATTGATTTTGCTACAGCATTAACAATGTAAGCAGATGCCAGTATCACAAATGGGCAGACAGGGAAGAACTGCTTTTCCAAAGCCAAGTTACCTCACGCCCCTCAGATATAAAAATCTGAACTGAGACCCATAGTTTGCAACTCCCATGGAAGCCAGCTGACAAGCAGGGAGCACGAGCCCTCGACTGCATGTGCTTTCTCTGGTAGGTCCCATACCATGGTGAAAGCAGCAAGCAGCTCTCAAAGGACAGGTCAACACAGCGCAGCAAACCAGGCTCCCATCTGGTGGACAGCAAGTACATTTCGGTTTTATCAGCATTCAGCTTATAAGATCCCGGGTCCTGCGTTTCAGCAATGCTAAACACATTTGCCACTGAAACCATGCATCCTCTTTGACACCAGCTATGTTCTTTACAGTTTCATTGTGAACAATGCTTCTGAATATTTATTAACTACTCAAATGTTCCCACTGACAACTGCAAAACAATTCCCAGGAGGTAGTTTTCAGCTTTGCATTTTATATAACAGGAAGCACATTATGAATGAGAACAGATATTCTGAAGCAGCTGTCAACAGCATGCTGCCTCTCTGAGCACAACAGGATTGTGCAGAGAAGAGATGCAAATTTGTTACCTCCACACCAATGCATCACCACTGTCCACATTGCTGCTTCCTAACTCAGTGTTTTCCTCTGTGATGTCTTACACAAATCCCACCACAACTTGTTACATGATGTAATTCATTTCAGCTTCAGCTAAAGAGCTTTTGGTGGCAGAAATGGTCCTGGCTCCATTTAAAACATTGATACAACTTGTAGTTTCTTTCAGTAGTAGAGCTATTTAATGTTTTCGTGTCCAGATGTTCGTATCAGTTGGACCTTTTAAACCAATTTACCAAGTTAAGAAAATTTAAACCAGTTTAAGAAAAAATAAGTATAGTTAATTAAATCCTTGGAAAGCATGGGCTATGTTTTTACCCACACATCTAAGTTTTATCAGCATGTTTTCTTTCTTTAGGGAATAACAAAAGCCTCTAGAGCTACACGAGCATGCAAGACTAGCCAAGTTAAAATTTTATTGGATATAAAATTCAAAAGCTCCAGTAATAAGATTATCTCATAGTACAAATATAGATTTAAATGCACAAACTAAACTAATGACAAATCTAGTCATGATTACTATACATTAGTGGAACAGTACGCTTGGCTACCCACTTTGTGAATTAAATGGAATGGAAGGTGTGGTAGTAGAAACAGCTCTAGAAACAAAAGTCAATCTGCCCATGACAAGATTAGAAGGTTTTTTTTTTTTCTTTCTAACAGTCATTCTACTAAGAGACAAAAACAAACTGAAGGCTCTGAAGCTTTGAGTTCAGTTTTCCCATATTTGCTTATGCTTCCATCATGGCACAGTAATCAAGTCCAGTCAACAGAATCCTCCTACGTGTTCTGCTTGTCCTTGAATACCAACATGTAGGCACTCACAGAGTAACTGTGACTCTTACAGGCTAGAAAGAGCAAAGATCACCTTCTACATCACAAAGCTCAGCAGGTTAACTTGAAACACAGACAAGCATTTGCTTAAAAACAAATCCAGCTGGGAAGAACTTCACTCAGCATCCGTAGACTTATAATGATCATCATCCACAGTGGAGTAGATGTGTCCCTCGCTGCTAAGGAATTCAACTGCCTGCCTTTGAAGAAAAAAAGTCAATTGCTAAGTAGTCCACATCAACACTTTTCTCTCAGTTATTTCCCATCAAGAGCACCCCTTTCCCACTGTTCCTTTCCAGCATCTTCCAAGGGATGCTCCTAGTGACTGTATCTTGTTAGCAATTAAAGAGCTGTTCCACCAATTAGTAGGTACAGAAAGATTTTGAAAGCTATGTCAGTATGATCCCCCAGCAATTCTCAGTCTCTGAGAACTGAGAAGGCCACCACTCTCAGCAATTTTTTTTCCAGATAAAAGCAAAACCTATGGCTCTGATTCAAACAGGACAGAACACAGGAATATAACAGACGTTAATACTGTCTTTAAATTTCACTGTTCTTTTCAGTGTCAGGGAGAAGTTATAAGAAACAGCAAGAAAACAAACAAAACTATACACCACCATCCCCCACTGTATTCCAAAATTTTGTTTGGGATATATAGAGAGAAAAATAGTCCTTGAACAGGAAAAGATACTGCCGAAGCACTCCCAGGTACCTATTGCTTTGCTACTGAGCTACCGAACAGCTTGTTTTGAAAACAGAGTGTTGCACTTTTTCATCACTTCAACATCTCATTCTAAACCATTTCACAGAAGAATTCAAAAGCTCAGGCTCACTACTACATGAAGTTACCAGCCCTGTTTAAAAAGTAGGGATCTAGGCTTGCCCACTATTTTCTTCTTTGCCTCCTTTTATCAGTCTCCATGAAGGACTACCCATATTTCAAGCACATCCTTTGTTTCTACACACTTACTTGATTGTTGACATGCTGACATTGTGGAGCTGAAGTTTCAGCTCTTGAAGACTCATACCTTCTGGGACAGGGCAGTTTTTAATCAGGTTCAGCACCTGAACATGAAGCACACCATTAGCACACAGCTAAGCTTCTATATCCACATTAGACAGCAAGTTCAAGGAAGAATTACCAGTCTTCAAAGAATATTCACTGTTTTATCCTCCATCACTCTGCAGCAGCATCCACTGCAACAGCTGCCTCTGGAGAAGCTGCTTGCACCCACCTGACTCTGATGTGCTGTGAGTCCATTCACTGGCAGACTGCCACCTCCACCATAGCCCCCCATGTCACCTATCCCAGCAGAGGTAAATGACTGAGGTGCTCTTGATGCTGCCTGTAATTACAAGAGTAGAAGAATTGTGGTTACACAGACTGCTGTAAACCCAGAGCATGAAAGACTTGGTGTTATATATCAGAGACACAGTAATTAAAAATAGATTTCCAAAAGAAACCAATGGGAATTGATTGCAAGACAACATCTCTCCAGGGAAGCCAGGACTCCTGTTACACCCTCACTGTAGCTCTTCAAGAGTTTCAGAATTTCCATCCCCACAAATTGTATACAATTTCCCCAATGAACCAAGAGTTCACTCTCTTTGGCAGATAAACAATAATCCAGTAATGGCTAGCATGGAGTCATGATCTGGAAGTACGTACCATAAGATTTTTTCTGAGGATCATATGCGCATTAACAATCTCTAGTATGTGCGTGGTGAACTCATTCATGTTTTCCAGAGGCATGATCTTAAATGCCACCAAGCTTTTCTTATTCTTTCAGAGATTAAAAAAAAATAGAAAAAGAAAAAACAAGTACAATAATACAATTAACATGATAGCAACAGAATGTGCTTAATCATTCTAGCTAGGAACAGGGACAGTAGTGGGTAGGGAGTTTTTCTGCACGTAACAAGCAAAGTTTTTAGACTTCAGTTTTTACATGATCATGCAAAGCAGTGCAGGACAGGACAGCTTCTCTTTTAAAGGGCTAGTAACTAACTGCACTTTGCTTTTACACATGCAGCATTATTTAAAGGGTGACTGTTATGAGGCAACTCTGCCACCTAATATGCTGCAGGAAGCATCCCCATTATCCATATCATGGTTTAAGCTCTACAGGACAAGCATCCAATAACCTGGTGGCCAGTACTCTTTTCTGCTGAAAATAATTCACTGATAAACAGTGGCATTTTAAATGCAACTTCCATCCTTTCAGTTTAGTAACAATATGAGTGATTCATACAGCATAGGCAAAAACATTAAAGGATTTGTCCACAGAAAAGGATAATCAAAGATCACAAATAACTGGATATTCTAAAGGGAGCCTACTAACACTTTGCCAGATCCACCAATCCTTCAAGCCACTGCTCCTGCCTCATTAGTTGAGGACTCATGTATGACCTCACCTGGAAAGACCGAAGATGACCAGCTACTTTTACATAAGTTCCTGGAGGTACCACGATATTCTCGCCACCTGCTTCCTTACAGAGAGGAAAAGAAGAAAGCAAGGTTTTGCTATTTACATTCCCATTTCTCAGTTATCACAATCAATGACTTACGAAAAGAGATGTAAAGTCTCAAGCAAACACAAATTGTATCCATTCCTATGACCGCTTATAACAGTTAGGTAAATATAACAAATGAAAAACAGAATTCATTGATAAACATAAAATTGAACTTATGATAAACATGCAGGCACCCAACAGAATGTCTGCTTAATTACTCTCCCAGAGCTGTTGAACAGAACTCTGCTGTTCACTTGCATATGCATTTAGATTTAAAGGCTTGCATGAGAGTCCAGTGAAAACTAGCAGCATTTGAGGAATCACGCATAGGAAGATGAGACAACGTGCACTGGTACATGTCTTAATGAGAGTCACATACAAAACCTCTTTCGCTCTCTGGTTTTGTATTTCTTATGCAGAAGTATTGAGCATGCATCTCTCAGCTCAGCTTCAGCAGCGAAACTCTAAGAAAATTATCTGAAGTGATTCATTGTAGAACCATGTATGAATTACAAAACAGTAGAATAACCATGCACAACACCAGTGAACTGTTACAGCAACATCTTCCTTGGCGTTCAGAGGCATGTTATTACTAAAATACTTTTCTAAACAGCTACTTCTTTTTGTTTGTTTTGAAAACTACTCTCCATAGATCTTAAGTGCCTTCCATACAGCAGCCTCGGTAACAAATCTGGTGCTTACATCAGTATCAACCCACTGCCTGACATCCATCGGCGCTGCTGTCATGTCGTCCACTTTGTAGAGAATGTTCGTTGGTGCTTTCTCAGCGTGCCGAATTATCCCCATAATGGTGACCTGCGGTTGAAGACGGCCGAGTTGGCCTGGGAAGGGCCGGAGGCGAGCGCGTTCCTACTCACAGCCTTCCCGCCGGTCCCCCGCCTCCTCGAGGGCCACCCGCGACGCCCACCTGCGTGATCTCCACGTCCCGGATCCTGAAGGTCTCGTCGAGCTGCTCGGCCGCCAGCAGCTGCGACACGGTGCAGGGCACGATGTTCTGGGAGCGGGTTCGCTGCAAGGGGAGGGCGGCGCCGTCAGCGCCCCCGGGCACCGGCCGCCCGCCGCAGCCCAGCGCTCCGGGCGCCGGGCGAGGCCCCGCCGCCGGCCTACCTGCTTCTTCTCCGCCTGGGTGCCGGTGGGCGAGCTGAAGCCTCCGGGGGACTGCGCGTAGCCGCCCGCGGGCCCCGAGCTGCCCGCGGGCCCGTAGCCACCGTCGAAGTTACCTGGGGAGGGAAGAGGAGAGCCCGTCAGGCGGCGACGCGCGGGCCGCGAGGGGCCGCGGCCGCCGCGGCCGCCGCGGCTTCGGCGGCCCTGGGC